>JXPQ01027044.1:6886-20382 GCA_001014675.1 Ephydra gracilis
GGAAAGTTAGGCAAATATTTGCAAATGAGATCCGTTTGATTTCAATTGCGGAGCGTAACAAAGTTGACCCTTTTTGAGGATAAGCTTTGCCGTCCAGACGACTATTCAAAGAATCTCTTTAATTTTTTAGTTCTTCCCGCTGAACTAATTTGGATCAACACATATGTAGAAGAGGACAAAGCAAAATCCAATAAGTGAGAGAGCAACCCAAGTTATATGAAAAAGAAGATACATAAAAATATACATATGTGATTCCTATTTGCGATTTCATTCTTATGTTTGAAGTTCATGAATGTGTGCTGTTACTATGGAACTTTTAATGTTCACGTCGACGTACACAAAAACGAGTTTGGATAATGGGGTATAAAAAAAACAAGCATACATGCATGTTCTCCTATTAATATCCTATGGAGAGTGGACACCTAAATAACGCACGTCCACCCGCACGAGTATATGGTCTTACTTTTACCCTAGCCGTTGTTATGCTTTGAAACATTATGTGTACTTTGTTTTGTGTTTGTTGCTCTTCAATAAGCAATACATTTCGCCAAATATAATTTTGTACAGTATTCGACATCCTTCCATTTCGATTCTGCGGAAATTTCACGCATACGTATATAAATATGTACGCAGATACATAGTTGAACATACGTATGTATGTATGCGGACAGTTATTTTGGTATTTCAGCGAACATATAAACAAACACATGCATTGATTATATATGAATTGTGGCATGTTTACTAGGTAAGGGGTGCTTAACAATTTGTTTTTGTTTGTCACATCTCCCACACATGAGGGTGGAAGCGGAAATATTGCTTGCCTGTTTCGTTCTGTTAGAATTTAGATAAATTGATGCTCTAATGGCGGCCAAAGTGATACACAATGGTGTATATGTTTAAATGTATGCAATACATTCAAGCATTAGTTAACCATATGTAGAGGGTGGTATTTGCACATAAGTGCCTTCTTAATATATGTTCCCTGGATAAAACTTAATACACATGCATTTGCAATATGTACATGAACCTGTATGTGGATGCATACAAAAAGGAACATTTACCTTTTCCATATATATAGAGAGTTGAATATAATGATTGGAGAGAGTACGTGCACATATGATTGTGAACTTCTGATTTTTGCCATTTTTTTTTTTTATGAAACCAAGCACGAAACAACAATTTACCCTTCTTTTACATTTATAAAATTCTTCGTTACACAGATATTAGATGTTGACAACAAAATTAGAAATATAGTTTTTCTCAAACAAAAAATCAATCCGTATTAACTATATAACATCATAGTTAAGCACATATTTGTAAGTCGAATTTGATCCAAAAGCAATTAAGACATTCCTCATGTTAACTCAAAAAAAAGTTTTTTTATCAATTGAAGAATTGCGAAAACTGAATGAAAGAAATTAAAAATCCTCCATCCCAAATCAAAACTGCCTGAAAAGTATGTCCGCAGTCGGGTAGCAAGCGTAGAGAAAACAAATTGCCAAGAATTTTTTTAAATAATTTGAAACTTTAAATTTTAGGTTATATTGAAATTCCATTATAGACAGTTATATTTGTTAAATTGTATTCTAAACATGTTTTTGATCTTACGAAAAATTTCTGCAATCGGATGTTGCATAAAAAACCGGGTAAATTCATAGGCAGCTTTGGAATCAGTTGACATATTTGTTATTAATTTGTGTATCGCCAAATTGCATTCGATCGAGTTTTAAATTTAATCACAACTATAACTTTATTATTTCATTTCTAACGCATACACATCACGTTCGGGCTGCGATTTTCCCAACGTATCCGCGTACAATTATAGACAAGAATATTGGCATTTATCTTCATCTAAATTCCAACAAGTGGATTTCTGGTGTTAATGCTTTAAAGTTAAAATTTTACTTCTCATTACGACCGAACAATCTTCTTCGATTCCTAAATTCCACTACTTCTTGTTTTAATTTTTTAACATTTTTTTATGCAATATCGTAGAATCCAATTTTTTTTTTTCGATGTAAATTATTTTATGAGGTAAGTTGAACACTTCATTGGACGCGTCCGAAATATTGTGTTTATTATTTTAGTGCTGTTCCAAGCATATAAATGACACATCCGCCATATATGCCGTTTATTGACTATAACTCGTTTCCACTTTTTATGCGTGAGATTTTAACAAATTAGTTTTGTGTTAGATAGGGGATATAAAATATTCTAAACCTAATGAAAAAATATTCTTAACATAATTATTTAAAGAAACTGAACCACAAAACCCCTTAACAGAAAACTGGGATAAAAGAAAGCGTTTACTTGTAATTAAACCCATCAGTCGATCGACTGGGTAACTTATGGGTTTTTGCAAAATATTTAATGGCAATTAATAATCCTTCCCGACTACACATAAAAAGAATCGACCAATATCCATCTGTCTGCCTGTGTGTTTGAGATGGATGAATTAAATTGGATTATTGGGTGTATTTTGCAAAAATTTATTCCAGTTTCGTAAACGCGTTAACCGGAACATGACCACGGGTATCTTCCATAGACCATACGTATTGGTTATTGATAGTTTCATTTTCTATATGCATTTTACTAAAATCTTGCAGTGAGCCTATCAAAAAATTTTTGTAATCGCTGATTTTGGTTGCTTCCCATCCACTTACAAAGTCTTTTCTAAGCTCTACTCCAACAATTTTAGAAAGCACCACACCGGATTCTAGATAGACATTTGTGTAATTAAGATTTTGTTTTTTTAGTTCAACAACGATATGTGGTCACAGATGTTTGTTTAAGAGGCACAATATATCCACCATTTGGGGAAATTATAGAAAAGAAGCCAGTAGAAAATATCCCAAAAATTTATAAAATCGAAATGCATATGGAAGAGGATTTTTATTAAATAATTTTAGGCTCGTGATATTCGAAGTATCAAATCAAGAGGAACATTTTTTGACTGATAGGTATTTTCTAGATGGATTTTATCGGCTCCTCCAGTTACTTTATTTTTAATTGTTGCGACTCTGATATTAATTAAAGTACTCTGATTCTGGTGAATATCTCACAAAAACAATGGAACAAATACTTCGAATAGAAACATACATTCTTACCAACACACTTCCTGCTTACTCAAAGAAAGCACTGTAGTTTCATCATAAACTACTTCCGTAAATATTCAAAACCTATGATTTATGAATTGAAGTAGGATTTACGTTTCAAGCTCAAGCGTTTGCGGATGTTTTATTCAGTCTTAAAAATGTAGAAATGTGTTTAATCAAGCTAAAATAAAATATTTATAATATATCCATCGCGAATAATAATTAAGTATTTAAGTATTCTTAGTTAATTTTTACATATATTATGATGAATATCTGTTTCATTGGAAACCCATATCTTATCTTCAAAGATAAAATGGACAAATGGAAATATTTCAGAACACGAACCACGTCAAATACACATAACGGAGCAATAAATGAAATAAAAGCAAAGACAACCTGTCCCGACAAATTGCCTCCGTTTGACTAAATTTAATAACAATAATCTCCAGTTTTGTCAATTTTTGAAACTATTTGAATTTTTTCACTCAAAAAATAAAATTAAAGAAATTTTTTGAGTTAACAACATACATCTTATGTTGTTAAATTTTCTGATTATAAGTAACAGGTGTCCTGGTATAAACGTCTACATACATAGGCCTCTTTGATTGTGAACGGCATCATACATTTTTTGTTTTCATTTGAAGAAAAATTCTTGAAAATCTATCTATTTCTGCTCAGACATGATCTATAAGAAGCAACATACAAAATCTAGTTTCAACAGTGCTGAGCTAATAATTTGATGTCAGTATTGAAAAAGGTAGAAAACTATCAAACAAGCTTGAAAACGAAGTAAATTCCAAATTTTGATCCAAAATTTTCCGTAGAATATGTGTACCAAATGAATCAAGCTCAACTCCATGTTTCCAGTTGTCTATGGGCAGACAGACTTCTCAAAGGACGATGAACATATCGGTATGCATTTTAATAGGTTTCAGTTCTAAGTGTTACCAACGTATAACCAAAACTACTACACCCTTTGCGAATTTCATTGTCACCGTGTATATAAATCAGGATAAGATTAACTGTGTGTCTGATGAGGCCAAAAAGGTGTGATGTACCTCAATCTCAAAATGGTCCAGTAAACACGGCAAAGTTATTTTGTGCCATGACGAGGTGCCATAAAATTCTTAAAATAGTAATATGCGATAATTCACTTAACCGACACATACATCATACCAAGTTAAAGAAATCAGCCAAAGAAGTACGAAGTTCTATGTGCTTCACAAAAAAACCTGCATTAATTACTATATATTTAGTTTGAATTCACTTTTTCAACTAAATGGCAAACTTTGATTCGATTTTTCCGTTAAAATTAAGCAGAGCGAGAGACTAAAAAAAGAATATAAATTTTGTATTCCGGTAGTTCACTTTCGAATCATATTTTGAGTAAACAGAGAAACATTTTCAGCGAGTGCGTTGTCATTATACTGCTTTTTAGAATGATTTTAACATTATTTTGATTTGCATGAAGAATATCAGTGGTAAACAGATCTTGCTTTGCAATAATTTTATTGAATAAATTGAATTGGAATCAATAATTTGCTTATGAAGTATTTTGTATTTGCGTTCCTCAGATTATAATCACAAATATTTGGTTGTTCAAGATCAAGCCAGAAATATAATAAAATATAAATTTATATAATACTCCTTTTTTAAATTCCTTCGTTATTTAAACAAAGAAGTGATTGACAACCCATTAAATTGCTTGCAGTAACCACATGATGTTTTTGTTAAATTAAAAAACATACCATTAAATGCAATAAAAAGATTTCAGTTGGTGGTATGTCAAAATCATGCTATGATATTGTTTTATTAATGTATGCAATTAACATGTACGCAATATACGCTTTTAAAATTTGTTTGGGCATAAATGCACCCAAACTTTGCACGGCTCATGATTCGATCAATGCAACTACGTGGATTAAAACTAGATTTTGTGTTTGTTTTGTTTAAAAAAAAAATATATATATATAGCAAGGGCCTTTAGAGTTTTGAGAGTTCATGAAGATTCAAAAAAAAAAACTAATTATTGAATTTTATCAAGATTTAATGCTTGGTTTTTGTCATTCTTTAAGCAGTAAAACGCTTTAAATGGAATAATTCAATTAAATTCCTGTAGTCCTAATAAAAAAAAATTTAAGGCTAATTCCTAACTTGTTTTGCAATAAGGTTATGTAAAAAATATTTGAAATGGCAGGCATTCAAATCCACAGTTCAATTAAGTTAAATGTATGTAATAATTATTCTGACATTTATTTACCACATGTGGACGGCCTAGTTGTGTGCTTAATGAATTGTTAAATAAAAGATTAAACATAAAAATTTTTTGTATGTCTTATGTGATTCTTGACCACTGGCCAAAAGTCAGAGAAGTGCAAAGACGAAAGTCGCCATGTTCATTTGTATAAGTTTAGGTCGACCATCATCAAAATGATTATCACGCTTGTGCATAAGCGTTTGCTACAAATTAAATATGTTTAGCAGGGTCAATTGAGTTATTGAGGAGGAAAAATGACCCTTTGGAATTACTCTCCAGCTGTGAAACTTTTTAAAGGGGGTTGTTTCGGGTATTTTTACGGTTAAAAAATTATAAATAAGGCAACATGCAACAAATCAAACATAAGTGAAACACGAAAATATGTTTGGGGTGAGTAAAAAGGTGACCAGTGGTCATTGTTGAAAGATCGTGTGCAAGGCACAAGGCCTTAACGACCCCGTCATTAATATTTATATTTATTTATGGGTGTGATCGTAATGCTTAAAGCAGGCAAAAATACGGTTAGATATTAAAAAGAACATAAATCAAAGAATTAATTTCGTTTTTCATATTACATAGTTGGCTGTGCAAGAAACCAATATTATAAAAACAGAGGAAGTATGCTCATTATGCTCATGGACTTAATAAGATATATGGAGAATTTTTGAAATTTGTATTTATAAGGTGTTGTGAGTCCATTTATAATAAGACCGCAATTTTGCCGAATTTGATGATAGCGTTTTGTCAATTTCAACGCAAAGTTCCAGATATTATTTTATTTGCAAGTCAATCAATCTTAAAAAAATATGGTTAAGATATATAAAATTTTAAGGTTGAATGTGTTATATAATTGGTTTTTAAGGGTAAACTGTGCCTTTGTCAAATTATTTTATTTTCATTCTTCTTATATTTAACTAATTGCAACCCTATTTAAAACATATTGGGCTTTTAAACAAAAGAAACCAACATATATTGAAGTATCCAACTGTCGAATAAAAAAATAAATAAAATTTAAATGTATGCGATGCATAAACTCCTAAGTTAGTTCAAAGAGCATGTTGAAATGTCGCATGCAGACCACAAGCTGTCACAAGTTCTTTGGGATATCTACTTTTGCTTGACAGAGCATTTCTCACAGTTGAAAGTTCCCATACCAACTACGCCGAACCAAATTTTATAGCTTAAGTTACATAGAGAAGTTTTTACATATTGCTTTCGAAATACTTTGTGTGTCTTACGGGTGCTTATTAGGAGGTGGAGATGCAGCAATGGTGTATATTTGAATCAATGTGTGGTCGGAATTCCTTTTAATCATACAGGCAGCACAAACATACATATTCTCAAATCAGCATCAAGTATACTTGAACTCTCTGACATACCACACACAATATGTAAAATAAATATAAATAAAGTTAGTAAAAGGAATTTCTAAGTGAAATTGTGAAATTTTACAACATGCAAATCTTTTTTATGTTGTTCTCAACCCTGTGCTTATATGCTACATGCTACGAGGACATTTATTTGGAATGAATGGACCCACAAAACTAAGCATACAAGCGTGATGAATTTTCCAAATGGGACGGGGGTATCAACTAAGCAATGGCGGCTGGCTTGTGTACTAAGATAGTGGAGTACGCTTTATTAGTTTGACGTTCTCCTTGTCAAGGCTATATATAAGCAACTGTATCTCAAAAAGCTATGTCTCATATACACACATTAAATAATGTATGACTGGATTTTAAAACAACATGTGCACATCGTTTAATGAAATCCGAAAACAATGAAAATGTATATATACAATAATGCGTATTATGTAAGTTTGTAAACGTGTTTGTGTATATACTCTTGTTAAAGCCGATGTTTTTCATAAATTAATATATTTGACATAATTTGTAAAATTTTTGTTAGAATATTACAACAAAGCATTATTGCAATAATAGATTCTTCCTTGAAATAGAATATGATAACACATTATTCCTAAGCCCAAAATTTTTGAGATGCTTCTTTATTTCTGGTGAAATTTGATTTAATTATCCAACATAGTTGCCTTAAAGCCGAAATGGTGTCTTCCTCCCAGCGAGCATTCCCTTGATGTTTGAGAGAGAAAATGAAAAAGTTGCTGGGGAACAGATCTGGTAGCACAGTTCATGCAATTTTGCTATCGTTTTTATTGCTTTGTGACATTGTCCAGTATCCTCATCACACAACAATTGCTTTTCTTCAAAATTTTGTCTTTCACCCCAAAAAGGAATGCTCGATTAAATTACGAAATTCTTCGTTGTCTATTTTCTTGAAACTAACAGAAGGTGATACCCTCAAAATGCTCTATTCCACTTATCACGCGAGAGCTGTCAAATCAGTTCGCAAGTGTTTGGAAGGTTAATACTAACAAAAACACGTAAAAAGGTTACAGTCGGTTTGGCCCGACAGTATAATACACATCGCTTGATAATTAAATAAAAACCGGAAAACCACATTGCCTATAATTACTCTGAATTAATTACATTAATTATAGCAAATTTTTATGAAATCACGCCCATATTTGGTACACACATTGATTATATTCATATTCACTCAATACTGACATTTCGTTAAATTTGAATGATAACTGTTATGATTCAGCATTAAAGTCTCTTCGGAGATCATATAGGTGTACTGGGTGTTCCCCTAATTTTTATTCATCAATCCCATGTCTGTTACAGATATTGATTATAATGATTTTCACTCAATCCTGAAAGTTCGTAGAATTAAAATGATAACTATGCAAAATTCTACATTACAGCCTTTATTGAGACCACAAAGGTGCACGGAAGGTACGTCTAATTTTCATCCGATCAATGCCATGTCGGTATACACATTAATTGTATTTATACTCACTCAATACTAAAATCAATCATGTCAATTTTAGGAACACGATTACACACCTAAGTTTTCCGGAAAATTTAAAAATTTTATTGTAGAATATCAATCTAACGGCTGCAGTAGGTTTAAGCCAATTATTTTGAATTATTCTATTAATAAATAGGTGTACTCTAAGTACCCGAAATAATGGTCGGATTTTAACAAGATTCAAACGGAGGTCTATGGCTTATGTTTATCATATTTCATTAGACTAGGTCAACTCGTTATTTCTTTTTTTTTTTTGATATAGACGGACATACAGGGCTAAGTCGATTCCTGTGGAGATGCTGATCATATCGGTATATATATATTTGATAGATTTCTCAAACAATAGTTCTGGCTGTAACAAACTTATGATTAAAACTAATATAAACTTTTAATTTCATTGAAACTGAGTTTTTACCCCGATTCCAATTAAATTTGTTGTTCCATCAAAAGGTATTGAAATTCGCAATATCTGCATTTATTTGATATTGCGACGATATTGTTGGGTATGAGCGTAATTGATAAAAAAACTTGGAGTGTCTCCGATAGAAATTTTACCCTCCAATTCATTAAAATGCGCACAAAACTATTGGGCGCATAGATTACTGAAATTTCCTGTTCCAGCTTCTTCGTGGCCAAGAATTATATTTTGAAAATAAGTGAAACCCATTAAGAAGTGGCCATTGCCATCCAACGGCTCAAGTCGAATAAGGCTGCCGAATATGATAGCCTCCCAGTTGAACTTTTCAGAACTGGAACATCGCCAACAAGATCTTGTCAAGTATGCTATGTGCAAGCCGTTTATAAAAAAGCTGATTGGATATTTTCAGTGTGGCTTCAGACCTGGTAAATCCACCAACGACCAGATTTTCATATTGCGCCAAATCATGGAGAAGACCCAGGAGAAGCAGATCGACACACACCACCTTTTTGTCGTCGGAATGGGATCACCTTTACACCATCATGCCTGAGTTTGATATCCCCAATAAATTGCCAAGACCCATCGAAATGACACTCAGAAATGCCCAATGTGTCGCGAAGATTGGCACCATTCTCACGGAACCTTTTGATGCCAAACGGACTTCAGACAAGGAGATTCCCTATCCTGCGACTTCTTCAATTTGATGATGGAGAAAATCATCCGTGCTGTGGATTTTAGACTCAGTGGCATACTTTTTACAAGAGCGTGATACCTCTCGTGGACGCTGATGATAGGACATCATTGGCGGATGCCAGCGCGAAGTTTCCAACGCATTCTCCAGATTCGTTGATGAAGTACTGAAGAAGGGTATAAAAGGCAACGAGAACAAGACAAAGTAGGCATCCCGAAGAATGACGCCACAGAATCGCTGAGGTTTTAGAAGCCAATTAAGTTAGTAATTCAGAGAGAAACCCGTTAAAAAGTATTTTCTCAATTGGACTGAAATTGGGGTAAAGGATGAATCTATGTACCAAATTTCGTTGAAGAAGCTCAGGCAGTTTTTTTCTATTTTCCGAACGGACAGACAGACGGACATGGCTAAATCAATTCCTGTGGTGATGCTGATCATATGGGAATCTATTTCAATAGGTCAGCGCAAACTGATGCGGGTTTTACAGACGTACCCTGAAAACTAATATACACTTTGTCAATTTCATTGATGACGTGTATAATCATATGGATTTAATATTATTTGCGCTATCTATACTTGAGCCTACGAACTGTTCTGTCTAACTTTTATTAGCTCAGTCAAATAAATATGTATAGTTATTACTTGTTATATTGTTCGAAGCATAAATCTGGTAATAAAGACCAAACGAACAAATATAATTGCTTAGTTGCGAAGTTTTGTAATATTCATTTTTGTAGAAAATTTGACTAAAAGCGTTTGTTTCCGATGAATTTAGGTGCTGGAAACACCTTTAACTTTCAATGAAACATGCTCATTATTGAATATTTTGAATCTAATATTAGCATAATGTTGATGTACATGTCTCGAACTGGCCTACAAAGGTGCACCAGATAACTTTTAACTGCCGTAAAACTTAATATTTCTACCACATATATGGTACTTGCTGTCAATGCAAATTACCAAACGGACAAAACAAGTTATCAATTCCAGAATGTTCAATGAATTTTTTAAAGTAGAAATGCATTTTTATGATAAATGGATACTCAGTTTGTCCATTTGAACTTATCGTAAAACACAAAAAGTAATGTCGAATACGCGTTTATTTCTGTACTCCATACTATGTCTTTACAAATTGATTTAAGAAATACCAGATTTATGTCTCAACTTCATTTACTTTTTTACTTAATTGACTAGTACAACCTGACCTTTACTCCGTTTGCGTCGAGATATCCTGCAATATCTGTGCGATTGGCACGTACTTTAAAATCTGTTTCTGACTCATTGATACAAGAGATATACCCTATAAAACAGCACCGTTGAATTCGTATTCATTTGATTTTCTCTGTATCGCCGTATATTTCATAGAAGTCGTGATTCCACTGGATACAGCATATGACATTACCCACTACATGTTGAGTACATTTTGTACAATGCTTCTGCTTTTTGAGGAAGGATTCTAATGTTGAACTCCTAACTACACCCATACTTACACCTACTTTCAATAGTGCTCTTACGTTTTGAGTCAAATCTAGCCTGATGTTGTTGTCGAGCTCAACATGGGTTTTCCATTTCAAAAGAGTCTTTGAACGTTGCAACAACCTACTTTGTATTACTTTCATCAACTGCCATCCAACGATTTCAGTATTTTTGGCATATTAGAGATCCATCAGATTTCTGAATGGGACCACTTGTTACAAATTATTAAGTTGAAACGCTCACGGCATAGTAAATCATCTTGTGTAAAAGCTCCATCCAGTGATTACCTTTACCTGAGTCTACTTCACCGTTTGGCACAGTATGGAAAGTTTTTTTTTGAATGATTTGTTGTTGTTTTCCACATTGGAATCCATATTGGGAGATAATATCAGTTTTTTCAGAATCATTCTTTTACACAGAACACTAACAAAGATCTTCAGCGTAAGCCAAAGAACACTAAGGCTACAAACGCTCAGCATACTTTTCAGCATATCCTTTTGCTTTATAATTCATCACTGGAGACCTCAGTGTTTTATCATTCATAATGTTACCAAAACTCTCAATCAAGTCTTTTATCTTCTAAAGGACGAACAAACTTAATTTCAGTTCCGATGTATATCGATTTCCACTGTTAATCCACTTCTCTTCTCTCTTCCTTCACTATTTTTTTAAGGAATTTCAACGTGACTTGGTGTGTGACCTGTTCCAATTGTTGCTAGCTGTCATTCTTCATAATCCTGTGAGTTTCTGTGGTCTACGGTAAACAATCACTTTCTTAGGAGCACGTTGATGCAGAAGACTACATGATGAGTTCATTTAGGAGGTTTTAAAATATTCTTGTAGGTGCATCAAAGAATTTTTTCACTTATCTTTCAATGAACCCTAGCACTGAGTTCTGAGTTTAACAAGATCGAAAATAGTTTCATAAACGATAAGAGTAACTGTTCCTATATCTGTGAAAGAAGCTTAATACGCTTAAAACTAATAATAGTTCCTTATAAAATTGCTTTGTCCTGTTTGCAATATTTCGTTATACCCTGTGCAGATAATTATTATGGCACTGTGAATTAGAGCAGTTATAAATATTTTTGGTATTTACACGTCCTGAATAAAGTCAATTCTACCAATCCCTAAGTATTTCTTAAAATTCAAATTCAGCTGATAATCCGACGTTAGTCAAGTCTGATGACTTCGAATTACTTGAAACAGCAAGCATATACGAAGATTGACCTTAGAAAGTAAATAGCTCTAAATAATTGAGCTTTAATTAAGGTATGATACATGTTGCATGATTCTGCCATATTCATTAATGGGACGCTAATTTTTTAATCAATAGTATTCAGGTTCTAGTCAAATAATTTTTTAAACCTTTATAAGCTTTTTTATTTGAAAAATTAATTCAATTAAATTAAAGTTGGATATCACAAATAAACTTAGAACTGCCATCATTTGTATTCTCAAAAAATATAAGTATATTAGAAAATGAATTTATAATTTATTGAAAAATTGTAATTAACTGTAGCAGAAGTTCTTGATCTGAAATTCGATATCTATGCCCATGTTCAATTTTTGTAGTCATGGGCGAATAGTTTGGCTGATTTTAAACGGAATTTAATGTAAAAAGGAAATTGGTTTTAATTAATTCTCTTCATTTACATGACACAAAATTTTATTTGATATCTTCAAAACCCTAAAGTTAAACATTAATGTTACGTTTTTGGTTTGACGTTGGCATTGTTAAAATAATTAAACGGAGTCATGCTATCCACTTCAAAATTTGATCATATGCGTTTATTTCAAGTCATTATACACGTCGCTAATGAATTTGGCAAAGGGTGTATTCGTTATGGTCAAACGTTTGTAACACCACGAACCAGTGTCCAGAGATCATGATGAGGATCACCACAGGAATTGATTTAGCCATGAGCGTCCGGCCAACCATATCCAAAAAATAGAAAGAACGGCTTAAGCTAGATCAATGAAATTTGGTGCACAAATTCTTTGAAAAAAGTTTAGATCCCCCTTGAAATTGGTCAAGATTCGACCATTATTTTTGTTGCCTCCAGTGCACATATTTATACACATATTGATTCAAAATTACGGGAGTACTACTGCAACCGTTAGAATTTATATTTTTAAATGTTTTTTCACAATTAATGGGAAAACTAAGGCATGTATTCAAAAAAGGACATGATTGAATACATATCAGATATACGTTCAGGACACCAATAAAGTCCCGAAAGAGGCTATATGCAAAATTTTCCAAAGTGAAACTTGGAATTCCGCGAAATTTCATTATACAGTGAATAAAAATAAAGACAGTAGACTCGTAGAAAAATGGACTTGATTCTACGAAAATCAAGGGTGCGTCCAGTACACCTATGTGATGTCAATTGAGGCTTTAATGCTTAATTATTAATATTATTTTTATTTAAATTTGACGAAATATCAATATTGAGTGAACGTAAATATAATCAATTAGTGCACCAAACAAAAACTTGATTGGATGAAATTTTGAGGTACCTCCTGTACACCTATGGTACCAACGAAGGCTTTAATGCTGAATCACACATATTTATCATTAAAATTTAACGAAAGTTCAGTATTGACTGAAAATGAACATAATTAATGTGGCTAACATTGAAATTTTATAAAATTCCAGTATTAAGT
>JXPQ01027059.1:9636-22974 GCA_001014675.1 Ephydra gracilis
TTTTGGAATAGTCCGTTTTCTTTTGGCGTCGATTGCTCTGTGTACTAGTATTATATTGACTTGGCTGGACATAAAAAAAGGTTTTTTTTCGATTTTAAAGCGCAGCTCAGAAATGTTGGCCCGTAGTTTAAATTTTCAAATTTCATTAATATCAACCAATGTTATTTACTTTAATTCAAATTGCTGGATTTTGACATGTTTACGGTTCCGACTTAGTACTGGAACTACACAAAAAAATAAATATACCAATATACCCATTTTTGAGGGTTTCCTTAGATACGGAAAAAAAGAAAAATCCAATTCAAATACCAAACATAAAAATCTTGGTTTAAAACGAGGTTTTTTTAATTTTCGAATGATACGTCGATGGAAGGTAGCCGAAGTTCTGGACTAATCATGTTATGTTCTGAAATATTCCCTAAAATGTTATATTAAGATGTGTACACGAAGCCGGAGCGGTTAATGGCAAATATTGTAACTATAAACGATTTTTGAATAGAATTTTGATTTGTTGGCTGTTAAAAGGGTACTCTGATTTAACCTGTTTATATATTTGACCATCCCTTTTAGAAAATACCCGCAATAACAAAATATCATGGGTTCATGTCAAAAACAACTCAATGAGNCATATATTTGACCATCCCTTTTACAAAATACCCGCAATAACAAAATTTCATGGGTTCATGTCAAAAACAACTCAATGAGGATCAGTGCGTGCCAGAAACAACCATTAATTAATACTAAATGCTATTTTTATATTTAATAAAATTAAGCACAGTTCCACGCCACAAAAGTTATTGTGAACAGTTAAGCTTATGATTACGATAAGCGCATTTCATTCACTTGGAAACATTTCATACGAAAAAAAACTTAACTAGCTTTTACATTATTTCTATCCATTATAAAATATGAAATACTTAATGGAATTTTCTAACATTACAGTTATGAAAAATAAAAAAAAAAGTGTAAACTTCTTTTATATCCTTAATAAATTTTGTAATGATAAAAATTTTCCAAATGCGAGGATATGTCAAAAAAGCAAGAAAAACAAAAATATTTATTTTTAGATTAGCAGCATTTGTCAAGTTTTATGACACACTGCTCGGCACCAGTGGTAGCAGCTGGAATAAAACATTTGACGACAAAATAATATTATTAAAAAATTTCTCAAAGCAAATACATTTAATCGTTGACGTCAACTTGTAATATTTAAATTTGCCAAAGCAAAAACAATTAACGTGGAACGTATATAACGAGTATTACTCGTAGCTGAGCATGTTTGTGCCGTAAGCAAAGTTAGCACCAATGCCATGCACATTTGAAATCAATAAATCGTTTTATAACAAAAGTAACTTCTTTTCTACTTATATTCCATAAAACTACTCAAAAAAGGACGCACTTGTCATGTCATTTATAAAATATACTCTGTATTAAAATATTTTTTATATGTTCTTGAATGATTCTGCAAACCTGCGTTAGCGTGGAAATATTCTACAAAATATTCACAGCTTCGGAATGTTATCTTCGTGTCCTTTTTCTTAAACAATTCAAGCATATTATTTTCTGTCTTTCTTTCGAAAATAATAATATCGAAACATAGACACATTTCTGTTTGGTTGCATGTGACCTATAAAACTGAAATATGCAGAACAAGAAAAAAAAGTTAAAAAAGATGAAATTATTAAACACCAAACCATTTTCAAACTTTTATTTCGATACACGTCACCACTACAATTTGAAAAGTAAGTGTGTATTTTTTTTGGGATCTGCTAACAATGCTCGAAATAAACGAGCACAGACTTTTTAAAATATAATCAGCTTTACCACAGGATTTGATTAAGCTACATAGTTCCATCTCTTTGCACGTTATCAGTCCAACTGTATTTAAGAAAATACCAGAAAGAAGGGCTCAAGTGTGATTAAACAAAATTGGCATTTATGTATTATGGAAAAATATAAGACCGATTTTTTTTCTTAATTTAGTCAAGATCCGATAATTATTTCGGTTGCCTTCAGTGAGCATCTATTGTTAAAATTGCACCTTAAAATCTGGCTAAAGCAGTCGTAAAAGTAGAAATATTTAAATTAAAATTTCAGCAGTTAGTTAGATATTTCGTAATCATCAAAATCAAATGATCCCCAACTACACTTATGTGGTCCTAGGCCTACAGCAAATTTAAATACACTCATAAATTTAAATTTATGTGATGAATGCAACAGCTGCATTGCCCAAATAGAGGGTTTTACGGAAAATAAGCCACATTCGTAGAAGAAATTCAATGAAAGCGCATTATTGCGTTGAAATATTTTAAAGTCGTCTATTAGTAATGGGTAATGATACAACCCTCCAGTTTAACTAATCTGATTGGGATCCCTAAGCAGTTAAAGTCTCGATACATAATTAAAATCAATGAATCATCAAAAACATAATTAAAGCAAAATTAATATTTTGAAAGCCTAATGCAATGAAAATGAGATGAACTTCGGAGGTCGAAGAGGTCGAATAGGAGATTTTTTCAGCTAGAAAAAATTGTAATTTCAATCCGAACCCTTTCTACTAGTGGCTTCAGCATTAAACACGTTTCATGCGAACTTACTTATATAACTCCTTCAATCTAAGCGGGTAGGCCAACAGCAAGACGGATAGATAGACAAGCGAAGAGACCAACTGGCAGATAGATAGACGCAGAGTCAGACAGACATTCGGACAAACAGACACATAGGAAAATGGTCAGCCCGTTACATAGACAATCATACATATGGAAATGTACAGATTTTATTAGTTAATTGGGAATTTGATTGGATTTCACCAATCGAATTTTAAATTGTTTGTTCATAGAATGGAATGAAAAACTATTCCATTATATATAATAATTGAATCTGCAAAATTGTCTTTTAAGCACATTTATTGGGCTTGCGTCTAACGCAAATTCAAATATTCTCTTGCAGTTAAACTCTAACAATTTTACAAGATTAATATTAATAATGACAGTTTTAATCATATTAATTTACTGTGACATGCCAGCAATCAAATTTGATATGAATTTACTTAAAAATTTTTTAGTGTCAATGTAACTCTTATTTTAAAATCTTCAGTATGAAAGTTGGAGTTAAGGCGGCCTTTACACAAATGACCTCGTAGGCCTATTGCTCCATGGCAAATAGAGCATTTCAAGACATTGATAAGCACTTAGAATATGTAATTAGGAAGATTACGTAATTAACAGTGATATAACTTTTTTCTTATATTTATTGTATTAATCACGTTTTACTATTAACAACTGTCGGAGTATATTTACTGCTACTCCAGCTGCATTTTGTATATTGACGATTTCTTGTAATGAATGTTTTTGCGTTTAAAGGAATAAATTATGATTGAGTTGCAAAAAACAAATTCTGAATATTTCGGGAAATTTTTAGTGAGGGATACATGCAAAACCAGTATCAATTACATTGTGACAACCTTAAATTGTGTAAAAGTAGCTGTCTAATTACATACAAAAAATTTGTTAATGTTCTTGTGAAACGTCTTAATTTCAAATCATCAATCAAAGTGTTTCTGGTGTGCTGGCATGTAATGTTTGCTAATCTAATTAATTAACAAAGAACAACGTTTATTGCATTAAATCAGTTTCAATTAAAAAGGCTCAGTACGAAAGACAGGGCGTATGAGCAACAAGTGATATTTGCACGTCAAAGCACTAAAGATGACAAAACAAAATTAGTTTTGTTTAGATAAAATTACAAAAATAAATAGGCTCAAGTTAAAGTTTTGAGTTTCAATTGTAAGTAAAGACTGCGTTTTATTTTAAAAAAAGATTCTTGGAACTATTCAACATGTTCATGATCCATTGACTGTAGGCAGCTTCATTTGGCATGGATCTCATATTCTTACTTGCCAGTGTATTTGTGAAAATCCGTACAATTTGGCAGCTATATGCTGCATGCCAAAGGTGTTAAAGCTGGTCAATTAAAGCGGACTTTTCATATGAAATATTTTTTTCAACAATTCCCATTGAAACTTTATTTTGGTTTGAGGGAGCGATTGTAGAGAAAGTTATTAACATACGTTGGGTTTAACATCTGACATGCACAACTTTTTTGCTTACGAAGATGTCCTATTGAAAATTTGTATTATTTATATTATATTTGTGAGATAAGAAGCAGTTTTACATTAGTCTAGCTCAGTTGGATTTTTGGTGTTATCAACTGATCAATCATAAGGAAGTTTTCATATGAAAAAACTCTTGTGGTTTCGAAGAAATCCGAGTAAAATTTTATGTTTCGGCAAAGTATAAGAATTTAAAAATTTTTCCCGAAATTGCTTAAAATCAATTTTAATTGAGATGAAGTTGCCAGATAAGTTTACTAATCCGATTAAAGTTTTTAAATAAAAAAATCTTTTAATTTTGAAAAATTCCGAAACCAATTTTATGTTTTGGTAAAGTGTTAAAGAGGAATCACTTTAGTTTAACATGTAGCTCCTGTGCAATATAGGTTAATCGGAACAAAGTTAGTGAATGTTTAACTTCGTGGATACAATTTTAGTAGATAACATAAATGCAAGTAATTGTGTTCAAATATTAGTTTTTTATGCTTCCCAAAGCTATTTTTTCAATAAATATTCGTCATTCACAGCAGCATATTACATTTTTGAAAAAATTTGCGATACTCAAATTATGTTTCAGTCTTGAAGCGCGAATTGATCGATTGCAGTCACTTGAGGGTCAAAACTATTTATTTAATTCCAAAGCCTTACACTAAAGAAAGTTTTCAAATATCAAATTATAAAATTCTGTGTTATTTTTTTCGTATGATTGGACTACAACAACACAAAATTTAAGGACCTAATGTTTAATCTTTTTTTTGATTTTATGTTAAACTAAATGAAATGTTCTACAAAAGTCTAGAGGTATTAAATTATTTGAGTGATTTAACTCAAATTATAAAAAAATATTATAAAAATGTCACAACAGTGCTGCAATAACAATTGCCATTAACTTACCATTAATCTACTGGCTTGCATCTGCATATTAGTGGAATTGAGTGTAAAATGTGTATGGCAGGTACCCAAATTTATGTATCGAGTTCAATTTAATTTATTATCAAAATATCAAAATCCTGCTGCAATAGAAAATTTCATAAACTTACTTAATGAATGTATTGGGTTTAATACTCATATCAATAGAGACGGCAGAATTACTTTCAGTATATCTATGTGGGCCAAACAACGCACCCTCATCAATATGTCCCTTTAAAATTTGGTGTTGTTTTATCGTTCACTCATTCTTTGTTTTCCTCTCTTAATCTCTACAATTCTTAAAATTTATAAAATGTTTCCTTAAACGCAAAATAAAGGGCACAAAAATTAGTTAAAAAATGAAATTTAAATTTTGTATGTATTTCAAGTATGGACATGAAAAACGTAATGCTTGAAAACATTGCATCAGTAAGATTGCTATTAAATTCGTGCCCATTCCGACATAATTTTTGTGAATGCGTTTTGCTGCATTCTTTGCCTAAGAATGCAGTGTTTATTCAAAAAGTGGGTCAGTTTAAAATTTTCATAACCGACTGAAGGTAACTCCCACTTGCGTACACGCTTTGTACAACGCTATAGTAGCAGGGCATACTGCAGTCCAATTGAAAGGATGGGCTAATGCGAAACTGAAACGTTTGAAAACTGTAAAAGTGCTTGCTTAAAGTTGCTCCGCTAAGTGCCTGTGAAAAAAAATATATATATATAATTGTTTGCACTTTGTTATCATAAATTATGAAGTTGTAAATTATAACATTAATTGTTGTCCTTGCTGCTTGTTAACTGACAAGTATTCATTCGCATAAAAAACGCAATAAAGAAAACAGCGTTTTTTTAATGCTGCTACTGTGACGTTCTTCATTATCATTACACATACAAGCACAGTGGACGCTCAAATTTCACTAGACTAAAGTGATGAAAAAGAAAAAAGTATGTATAAATAAAAATGAAGTGAGTAGAGAAATTTATTAGAGCAGCGGAGTCAACGCGGGTATGTGCCATAAAAATGTTATTCTGCAAAGCACAGTCGTTAATTTGAAATCAATTGAAAATGAGACGTACATATATTATTATATATACCAACTGCGCTTATCATGGCCCATAAAAATTAATAAAATAAGTGGCTACAAAAAAGAATGAAAGGGACAATTAATTTAACTGAACAGCAGTGCATTGATTATAATTGCTATGGTTGAAATGAAAGCAAAGCTGTTCGCAATGCTGAAGTGAGAGTAAACTAACAAATTAGTGATAAAAAAATTTATCGCATTTATTGGCTTAATATGATTTAAAATGCAGACAAAGCGCAGTGCGGTTTTCATGGCAGAGTATGTGGGAAAGTCAAGCGCAGCTGCACCGTTTGTTACACATTCTCATATTTAAACAAGTAAAAAGGTGACAGTCTGGTTAGGCCGACAGTGGGTTATACGTCAATTCGCAATTAAAAAAAAATTTGTTTGTGTTATTAACAAATAGTACATGTTATTTTCCTCCAATTATGTCAATTTTTTAGGAGACATTGATATTGAACTCAGTAATGAATTGTTAGTTAGTAAGTATGGCTGGTTTCTTATAACCCTTTTTTGTGGTTCGCATTGACGTACTGGAGAAACGAATGATATTTTTCCAATTGTTGTCATTTTAGCTAGATCAATTGATTATTTTAATTTCATTTATTTTGTTTCCTTTGTTGCTAAATTAGCGTAAAAGCATCTTTTTGGACAACATAATGTAGTGGAGGTACCATTGCTTTTCAAGCTATCAGGTCTATTCTAAATGAACGCAATGGTCACATTTATGGTAACGCAATGATCAAATGTGGTGGTCAATTTATGATTGTTACTAATTTTGTGTAAAACTCTCTTTCCGGACTACATTGGCGTACAGGAACTGTATCCGATTTTCCTTCAATTATGCACATTTTCCAGCAGTACTTATGCATTAATTGGCTGCGTTGAGTAGCATCACCCATGCCTATTGAATCGACAAAATGTTTTGGCTGTTAATTTATTGTTGTAATTGAGTAGTCTGGTTTCAGCCGTAGATAAATAATAAAAAACAAACCAAAAAACAACATAAAAACTGGCAGGGTTGAGGTTTGGTCGGAAACAAATATTTTGTTTCGGTAATATTTTTTTGCATTTAAATTTGAACTTATTAACCTATTGTGCAAAATAAGGAAATAATAATAAATCATAAAGAATCAAGCAAGATTCGGTTGTCAACCGAAAAGAGCTGTTGGGCATTATGTATTCGGTTGTGACCGATTAGGATAAAATTTTTGTAATAATTGTTCAAGAACTGTTATCTTTATCTAACTGACGTAAACAAGCAGCCATAGATCATCCGCGCTTATGTTGAACTTGAGTAGATCGTGCAATATCAGCATCTTTATTGGTCTGGTAATGCCGAATCGTAATACCAGACCTACAAAATGCATGTACAGAAAGCGTTTTTCATCACATGTTAAGGTGATTACAGCTAGAGAAGGTTTTTAAGGCCTTCCAAATTCGCAGTTTTAAGCTGGAAATCAAAAATTGGTATGCCTTAGGAAAAAGTGCATTTATCCATTGATCAATCTACTAGAAAAGCATGGCATAAATGCATTGATGCGGTCATCCTGGGTTAACACGTATATACTTTTTGTAGCAACAATAGGCACAAGCTTAATGGAGAAACTTTATCTGATAAATTGGACTTCAGATGATGGTGCTTCCATTAATTGAGTATTGAAGGTAACTGACGGAATAATTTCTGCGCACTTTAAATAATCAAAGTGCCATTGTTCTAGACATAATTCGCCGATGAAAATTTGCGCTGAAAAAAATCTTGCATTTCGTTTATCTTCGCAGAAGACGAAAAATGGACCGAGTACTTTTACGCCACATGTAAAGATTGTCTTCAATGAGAATCTGTTGAAATTTCTAGGCTATTCTATACGAGTTAAGCGTAATCGTAAAACGCTATATGAATGGTAAGATTTATTCTACGAAAAGGTTTTCCATGGGTTAAGTTATTATATGATTCAAAAAACTATCATCTAAGATAAACACCAATCTTGTCTTGTGTTATGAGGCGCTGACGTATCGATACTTACATCATGTGACATGCATTAGCTGCGAGTTTTCGAGAGAGCAATGAAATTAATGATTTATACATATGCTGGTACTTAAGTTGTAGCTTCAGCGGATTAAATTCCAGGTATTCTGTTCACTTCGAAAGATATTTGAATGACAAGGAGTAGTAGGGTATTGAGTAGACAATCGCGAAATTTCTGTTCACTGATCACGGTCTTAAAAACATGATAATGTTTGCCAAGGTATTGTCCTCAATCACCAATACATAGGTAAAGAATATCAAAGGAGCAGTATTATTACAAAGGTCCACCCCTTACAACATGTTGTTTATGCAATCAAAACAACTTGAAGTGTTGTTATCTTCAAATATCTTTCATTCCACTATTCAATGCAAAGCCATTCACGTGGTAGCCTCTATATGCTCATTTTTCATAATCGATAATCGCCTCACCCAACTTTCGGTAGTCCTATCTTGACATTTTTACTACGCATATCCGCTTTGGGCATACATACCATGATAACATGATTTCACAACTGACTATTATTTGAAAAGTTTTATTAAATTCATACGGGTGCATATTTTTAAAGAACAGTTGAGCGCCAAATACCACAGCTTAAATTCTTTAATCAACTTCAAATTAATCA
The DNA here is from genome assembly GCA_001014675.1 of Ephydra gracilis. Taxonomy (NCBI): domain Eukaryota; kingdom Metazoa; phylum Arthropoda; class Insecta; order Diptera; family Ephydridae; genus Ephydra; species Ephydra gracilis. The sequence continues at coordinate 18,397 of JXPQ01027059.1, forward strand.
TTAATTATATTCTTTTTTTTTAAGTATTTAAATTTTTGCGCACTTAAGAGATTCATGTGGTAGTTTCTGCAATTTAAGTGCTAATTACGCTGAAAAAGTATTCTTTAAATTAGATATCATCGTCAGCATCTGTTTTGTCGATGGATTTTCCATTGGTCTCCTTCAAGAATACCGACACATGGAACACACCAAATGCGCAAAAGCAGGCACAGAACCACATTGTTGCCGACAAGCCAAATACGTGTAAGAATATTGGAAAAATTTTTAACAGAACAAAGCCAAATACGCTCAGCAGTGCCATAAAAATGAAGATTGATACAGAGCGTACCTAAAAGAAATCAAATTCATAATTTAACAATTCGCAATTTAACAATGCATAGAAGGATTCAGTTTGTGATACACGCACTTTTGGTGGCATCAGCTCGACGAGCACAATTACTGTCGAAGACATAATGCCACAATTGCCAATGAATATGATGAACGCAATCAAAGTAATCGGCAGCCAGCTGCTGTACGCACTCATATCTGTATCCAGTTCCTCCGCGAAGAACCCGTAAAGACCTAGTATTGCCAGCCCAATGCCCATGCCAGCGGTGGAAACAATTAACAGCACTTTGCGCCCGACACGATCAATTACAATTGTCGCTGCATACGTGCCTGCAATTTGGACAACCCCAATAATAATTGTGCTCGTGTTGGGATCCATTGCCGATTTTGCAGACATAAATACGCTAGACATATAATTGATCAAGGCGAAGGAGCCGCAGAAGATATTCACCACGCACAACACAAAGCCCGTACAGAACTTTTTCATTGTGCTCTTGTTAACTGCATGAAGAAGAGTCAAATAAAATAACAAAATTTTAATTATTAATGGTTACACCATTCGGTCTGAACTTAACATCTCTTATTTTGGAACGCAGTACATAAATTTGGCTAAATTATTTCAATTTAACAAATATTTAAATTTACTTAACGCTGAACATAACGAGGCACGTTAAAAGCTTGAATTCACTTTATGGTAAAATTGATTTGATATTACCAATTTCAATATTTCGAAAAAGTGACATTCATCACTGAGTATGGGTCTAGCAGCTAATGGCAATACGACATATGATTTTTATTGTGTCAACGTGTTACCAAATGCTGCCGCGCTACTATGATAAACAACAGCACCTAATAAATATGCGACTTATTTCTCTCGTTAATATTTGCTACTGAGATCACTTTTTTGAAAAATAAACCCCCTGTCTTGCGTAGAGGCATTGACGCTTTTAAAATCTGATAATGACGAATAATGATGCGTCAATAACGAATTGCTTGACATTTTCAGAGAATTTGCCGTAGTCCAACGAAATATTAAAGTATTTAATGCATAGAAATAACAATTTTCGAATATACTTTTCTTGCAGAAAATTCCATAGAAAAAATAAAAAATTCGTCGAATGTTCGACTGTGAATGAACGGCAGTAACTATGCGATAATTTCGGATACGTCCCACGGAAATTTTCTCCCATATTTTACTGAATTGATTATAATGGTCAGTTATTTCATCGGAATGTACTTAAATGTGGGGTTGTAACAATGCTTTAATAGCGTCATGATATTCTCTCATTGAGGCGTAAGTGGTCAATGAGTTCAGGTACCTCATAGCGAAATTTACTGACATTTACAATTGCAGCATATTTTTGTAATTTATAATCTTGAATTAAAGGGAAAATCGTTCATAAATAAAGACTACAATTGAGATTAAATTGATAATTTCATTTGTTGAATTTGAATTTATTCGGTCAGTAAGCAGTTTTACTACTGAATTCACTGAAATTGGCATAAAGGTCGCAAGTTACCGAAATTTCGTACCGCAACACTCTTTTGGAATTTACGGAATATTCTCACATTTGCGTGAAAAATTTGGAACCGCAAAAAGAGTTTTTTCCATGAATTCCACTTAAATGGAAATTAAAGTCGAAGACAGGGATTTTTCGTAAGTTATTTACATTTGTTATTGAAGAACACTTTTGACTTTAGTCCTTTGGATATTCTTCCATTTCAGTACTGAGTACAATAGTAAGTTGTTTCATGGCAATTCAACGAAATTCAGCATTCAAGCATGCCTCTTGTTTTTAACTCCTTTTAATAAATTTATTGTTCAGAAAAATATATGAACGAAGAATGGAATGACTGATTATGTGCTGATTTCGTTTATTCGATGTATTAAAATTACTTCAACAATGTCTTTTTTGTGAAACAGATGCTTTGNACAATGTCATTTTTGTGAAACAGATGCTTTGGCAACCATAGCAATGTTTCGGAAATGCTCATTGAAGGAAATTTACATAAATCAGTTCTTTAATTGTCAGGCATTATCATGCACAGACTCAACATTTGGAAACCACAAGCTGCATACCAAGGAAATATATTTTCTGGATTTCTGTAAAAGAGAAAAGAGAGAAGCGCAAGATCCTAGACTTCTGTGCCACATTACTTCATCAAGTTTTTCTTATAAATCGTACACATCGACTGAAATCTATGTTGTCTTTAAAAATTTAACAAAGTCGTGGCAATATTTGCGTGAAAAAACACATTTTGTAATTGATTGGGGCTGTAATTTTGCATTTCATCAAAGTTGTCTCAAAATTTTGTGTGCTCGTTCGTATAGTGAAACAAGAAACCCCAGTGCAAAGCAACTGCCTATTTCTTGGGAATTTGAGCATAAAAAAATATTCTGCCGAATTTAAACGAAACAAAAATTTAAAGAAAAATGTTAATTGAGTGAGATCTGTAACAATTTCAAAATTGACCAAACCAAATTGACTTGAATTCCGTCAGTTTGAACATTACGTTACTATATTGAGTAAAAACCGTAGCATACTTAAGGGGTGTAGCATTTAAAACTGTAGCAATGCAATTTCGTGTTTTCTTTTTTATAAACAAACAACTCACTCTCTGCTTTTCATTACAAATAGCATACAGCCCCGACGCGGTGCTTTAATTTAGCAATTTCTAATTACAAGCGCAGGCCGCTAATGGTTTACGTGACATTGTGAGACACACAGCTAAGGGAATGCTTCAAAGAATTTTGATTTGTTAATCCGAATACACTTACAAAAGTCACGTATATCAGTTTGGCCACTTTGCCTTTTTTGCTGTGCGACTGCAAATTTTAAATCCTCAAAGTAATCCTTAAATTCTTGTATTTCAGCTTTTGTGGTGCCTTTGTAGTTGCGATAGAATTTCAATGACTGCTCCGCTGCTTCTTCGCGATTTGTGCGCAAGCAATGCTGCGGTGTCTCTGGCAGGCGTGCAGTTAAAGCAGCAAACACCACAGGCAATGGCAGCACAGTAAGCGGAATGCAATGATATGGCACGTGTGACGAAATGATGAAACCGGCCAAAATGCCAAAGTTCAGTGAGAGCCCTATCATCGAAGACAGCCGTCCGCGTATGCTGCAAGTATATATGTTATCGATTGAAAAGTAATGCCATCGAATACAACAGTTTGTGGTATAAAAGCACTTAATTTTATTGACACTTGGGTTAAATTCTTAGCTTTCGAGTGTGCTGAGTGTTTATGTGTCTGTTTTGCAAATACTAACGTTCTATCTGATATTTCCCCAATAAAAATTGGTAAAACCACATATATTCCACCACCCGTCACGCCGGCGCATATACGTGCGATATACAAATACTCAATGGATCGAGCGGAGTATACCAATATCCAAAGCAACTAAAAGCAAACAAACCAAATCAAATATTAATGACCAATAAACAATATGAACATAATGGAATCAGTAGCTCTGCGCAAGCAAGGTGCACAGTAAATCAACTCACCGTATGAGGCATTGCTAGGCAACACATTGACCATTTGCGCCCTAAGCGATCGAGCAGAAATGCAAATACGATGTTGCCCATTAGACCACCGGCAGAAATTAACGCACCAATCCATGAAGCATCACTTACGGTGAGATGAAAGTTCAATGGACTATCGGCAGGCGACTGCAGTTGCATTAGCATTGGTGACAGCCAGCCCAAGCAAATGCCATGGCAGAGTACAATGATGACGACTAATTAAGTATATAAATAATGTGCAGAAAGAACCATGTCAGAAAATTCGAATACTCCGGTAATGAAATGAAGGGAATAAGGATTTATAACTACACAAATGTTAAATTCGTTTGAAATTTAAAACTGTTATTAAAATTTGCTTTAGATGTTATGAAAAATGTATGATGAGTGGTTTTGTTTATTAATGAACATTTCAACACTTCAAAATTTTATGAAATAAATATAAATGGAGGAGCTGTGTAGGTTTGGTTAGAAGCTGGAATTTCGTTATATACATTTCGGTTACATGCAGATTTCAACGGCACATGTCTGATGAGCATTCTAAGTGAATCCGAACCAACTGCATCCGTATCTTTATACACATTGCCTATGCAGTTGGCATTTTAAAAGTGTTTTGGTCACACGTTTCTTCTCTCTTACGAAATGGGAGATTTATCAAAATATTTTCCGAAATGCTCAGCAACACTACAGGAATTAATCTTGGCATGTGCTACCGACTGGTCCTTAGTAAAC
>JXPQ01027202.1:1337-14512 GCA_001014675.1 Ephydra gracilis
CAAGACATTCCATATCGGTTGAGCAATACAAAAATCTTATCCAAAAACATAAATGTAAATTTATAATGGGTGGCGATTTTAATGCAAAAGACACGCATGTGGGATTAAGACTCATACCAACTAAGGGACGTAATCTCCTGAAAGCAGCTCAAGATACATGCTGTCAGTTTATTTCTTCGGGAAAACCGACATACTGGCCAACCGATGCAAGCAAAACCCCAGACCTAATTGGCTTCCTTGTCACCAGCAAAATAGCAAGTTTCACACATGTTGTAGATGGCCTTGACCTGTGTTCAGACTATTCTCCAGTTTACTTGACAATAAGCGAAAACATTAATTTCAAAGCTTCACTATCCAACAAACTCACTGACTGGAACTATTTCCGAATGCTTCTTGAGCGCCTCGCAAACCTATGTGTCCCTATCCAGACCACCGAAGAACTAGAAGACGAACTGTACAGCTCCACGAAGGAGATTCTAAGTGCTGCTTGGAGCAGCACTCTTGAACTTAAACAGAAATTATTTAAAAAGAATTATCCGGCTGATATCAGAGAGCTGATATCCGAAAAACATAAAATCCGCAGATGATGGCAGCAAACAGAGCTCTTCAAGACAAAACAAAATAAAATAAGTAAGCATCTGACTAATCTGGTAAAAGAAAATAATAATGAAACCGCGAATAAACACCTAAGAGAGCTGACGTACAACAAAGACACAAATTAGTCACTTTGGTCAGTTACCAAGAATCTGAAACGGCCAACTCAACACAATGCACCACTCAAAACCACTGATAGAAACTGGGAAAAAAAGTAATATGGAAAAGGCAACATGTTTTTCCGACTACCTAGAAAAAGTCTCCCAAACAAACGACAGCACACTTTTAGAAACATGGATAATGCATGAGAAATATTATGAGCCATCCCANCGAGAAAATGTCCTGGTTATGACTTAATGACCTCTGAAGTCCTAAAGAAACTTCCATATAAAGGGATTCAAAAGATCTGCCAGATAATTAATTCGATTATCCAATTATAACATGTACCCAAGTATTGGAAGGCATCCGAAGTTATCATGGTTCCAAAGCCAGGTAAACCAAAAAATGAAGTGTTATCAAATTGTTTGATCCAAAATGTTTGACCAAGTTCACCGAATCTGTCACGACATTGAACACGCTCTTGAAGCAAATAAGGAGTGTACTGCAATCTTCTTAGATGTGGCACAGCCTGTTGATAAAGTTTGGCATCAAGGATTTATGCACAAAATTGAGAAATTCTTCCCAAAACAGTAATCCAAACCAATTGAATCATTCCTCTCACAATGATACTTTAAGACTAAATATGTAAACGCATACTCCAATTTAAGGGAAATAAAAGCCGGGGCATCCCAGGGTAGTATCTTTCAATCAACTTTGTACCTCCTGTAAACAAATGATCTACCGAATCCTTCCGACACAACCATTACTACATTTGCAAACGACACTTCTATAATATTCACCAGCGATACAGTTAAAGTGTCTACAAAAAAACCCCAAACTGCACTCAACCATGTGTCCAACTAAACTGAGAAATGGCGAATAAGGCTTAATCATTCAAAAACTGTACATGTTGATTTTACCAACAAAAGAAACAAACACATTCCAATTAATCTGTTCAACTATGTGGGTCCTTATTCAACGTCAGCCAAGTGCTAAGGTATGAATCTGGAATCAAAACTAAGGTGGAAAGTCCACGTAAAAAAAGTGTATTGAACTTGACCAAAAATTCCGTCAGATGAATTGGCTACTTGGAAAAAAGTCTGCTGTTTCTCTTCCAAACAAAATCATGCTCTATAAACAGATACTAATGACTGTTTGGTCCTACATACATGGCATACAGCTTTGGGGTTGTGCCCATCCTAGTATCATTTTAATAATAGAATAAAAATAGTTCAATCCATTGTGCATAAAACCGCTGAAGCTCATAATGAACGTCTTTTAGTCATGTAAACAAAGAGGCATTACGTCTCTCAAAAATAAAATTAACTACGCGAAGACTGAAACAACGCAAGCTAGTCGACTTGATTGGAAGCTCAACAAGTACGGTGAATCCACTGGATGCACCCCAAAACACCACATCATTATTTAATTCAGTAATTTTTAAATATTAATCACACATAATTAATAATCCAAATTTCTTGTTAGCTTAAGCGCTAAAATTCTCGGAGTATTTTGACTTCTACATGAAAATACTGCTTACAGCTTGCCACTTCATCCAATATTGCACCTAACAAAGCGAAAAACCTCCAGCCCCACCGAAATTGATAATATGAAAGTATCGTCTTTCCAAAGCAATTAACCAATATGCTTGTAGCCTTTCATTTAATCCAGTTAGTGCTAAGTGTGATTTGCCCAACTGCAAAAGCAAATTTTGAACACGATTTCGATGTCAAACATGACAGTTATGATTTCTAAAAGTGTTCAACAAATAGATAGAAATAACATTCTATAAATGGTTCAAGAACCATTAGACTCATTGCAAACGTAAAAATAAAATATGTTTAAAGCCAGTGTCCCAGTATGGGCGATCTAAGAGTATGAAAACGTTTGTGCTATCTATCGTAGTACTACTAGCAGAATCCAACTATTGCAGAAAACATGGCAACCGTGAAAATTAGTTAAAAAGGCAACATAAGTAAAAAATCTAAGTCATGTTCCCCAATGCAGGATTTTTTAAACAAAGATGTGCAATAAAGAGGAGGCCGAGATTCTTAAACTACTTCAAAATTGGGTATAAGTAGTGGAGTTGTACCAGTTAGGCCAGTCAAAACTGAGAAATATGACACTATGAGGGAAACAAAAAAGAAAAGCATCCTGTATACTTTTAGAAAGGAAGGAAGTACACAAGGGCCAGAAAAAGGCATTCAACAACGGCAGAAGTCATAAAATGAAAGGGGAATTGAAAATAGGTGAATATTCAGATCACACATTTGTACCATCTCATGGGGTCTACGATACGATGCAGTCATGCAAAAGATCACCGTATGTGTTTAAATTACAGATTCGATAAGACTCAATCAGCTTATGTATAAACGGCTTCAGTGTTTCATGTAGTATACTTGAAAAATCTTGTAAGCGATTTTCAAGATGTTTATGCCCCTAGGCTGAGCACACTAAGACTCTAACTGCTCGGCATGCATTCTTGAGACAGAATTTTGCAGAGGACATTGTTCATGCAATTAACAAATTCATTGCCACCACCTTTCAAAAGTTCAGCGGGGTGGCCATCATATATGGAAGCCTTATTCGACTCGAACCATTGGATGCCGATGGATGGACACTGCTTCACGGTGAGGTAATAGAACTGGAGTAGAATGTGAGGCGATCGTTGCGGGTGAGCTTGACATTTCACTGGTGGTATTGTGGGAGTTGTCGCCATTTACGATGTCATAGAACATCATTTAATCATCTCGGTGTTTGCAGGAAGATGCTTCGGTTTTGAAACTTTAACTTATAGGCTTTGTCGTGTCAAGCAAGTTTCGCGTACGAAGAGTCGCTTCTCTAGCCTTTTTTCTCGTGCTATTTCTCAGACGCGGAATGAGACCAAACCGCGACTTTGTATACGGCGAACTCTTTAATTGCTGCTTGATTGCCAGAATTTTCATTTTTCAGGCTACGGAACCCAGTCCTCGCCGCAACAGAAGTTTCGCGACCTGTGGCACTACTGCTCGTTGACATCAAATGCTGTAGGAAGTTGAAGGATAAGTTTATGGAAGTGGTGTGACTTGAGACTCTGGATGTCAAAAATTGGATACTCTGGACATCAAATTTGCTCTGTGCTCGGTTGTACATTTTTTTGTAGGCGCGTAGACGCATTTCTACATTGGCAGGAACAAGGTTGTGCTCAGAGTCGGTGTGAGCACCCCGTATTGTTCGCATATATATGCTTCACGCATGCCGTCCATCAATCACGATATTATCAATTTGATTGCGCGTTAATTGGTCTGGAGACTGCCATGTTGCTCTGTGCATATCGGCATGCCGGAATCTGGTACTAAAAATGATTATGTTCTTCGTCATGGCAAAAGATATCACTTTAAACCCATTATCGCTTGACTTGTCGTGTAGACTGAACTTCCCGCGCGTTAGACCATCTTTCCATCGCTACTTTTGCATTGAAATCGCTAACGACGATTTAAACATCAGCTTTTGGGAATTTCTCGTAGAGAATAATCAAGCTGATAGTGATGTACTGAGCCTTCATGGCAGTAAGTCTTTTATCCACTGAAGTTAATCTTGTGACCTCCTGTCGTAGCCTCTTACCTACTGCGAAGCCACATTAGAACTCGTTCCTTCATACATGACATTATATATATTATTATATGTCGCAGGACTTTCATTTTACACAGCCCTGGCCCAGCCATTGCATTTCTTAGAGTGCAGTGAACTCAGCCAGAACAATTCCAGCCAAAAAGCATCAGTGTGCAGTCCGTATCCGTGGCTGGACTGCTGTCTTCACTCGAGAAGTGTTTTACGAGGCAGATTCCAATGCAGGAACAGAACCTCAAAATCCAAGGGGTGTTGTCGTTGCTCACATTCACTACTGTCTCAATAGATGTTGGTGCAGTACCCAGGGTTAACCCCGAGGAGGCCCACATGCAAGCAGAATCGGTGTATAAGGATAAGGTGCGGAGGTATTATGCTAGCCCCACCAAGCTGGATTAGTCAGACACGTTGTTTTATAACCCAATAACCCTTAAACTCCTGAACATCACTGGAAAACATATCCATCCACAAGTAGAAATGGAAACACTTAGGTGCCGAATTCAATCAGGCGAACGAAAAAGCATCACACAGAGGTTGATGTAAGCTGACTAATAGTAAACGTTCGATATCCAAAATATGCTCAAAGTAAACGTGTTATTCTAGCCAAGCAGTTGATTATGTTATGCGGTTGCAAAATCTGGCCAGACACCTTACAAGCAGGGCAACGTAAAAAACTATTCACGTCCATTCAAAGCACTGCCGCTCACAGATTAGTTCGAGTATACTGTAACATGTCAGAACCAACATTTCCCGTCGTTAGTGGTACTGTCTGGAAAAGGGAAATGGACTGACGCCAGAATCATCGTGATACGTGCTCAATGCGGAAAAGTTTGGAGAAAACGATTGCTTTTATGGAGACATCTGCAAAATCGACGAGAATCACACCTTCAGGCACTTTTGATAAATAAATGAATGACAGGCGTTAGAAGATCCTTTGGGAAAAACTCAGCTGAGCACATCGTCAAATTAAGGTTCAAAAATGAAAAATCATAGACGTACGAAGTCACTTTCGTCATAAAGTTTCTACTTGATAAAGAGAGAGACCTTGATATACCCTTCAGCGAAGGCTGCAGAAATGCGTAGGCATTGTCTACTACTTCATGCCAAAAACAAACAAGAAAATTAATGAATATTCTATACATTTTTAATTAAATGTAGCTAATATCAGGTGCAGAAATCGATTTCAAAATATAAAAGGAAATTTTAGAAGACATACATAGTCGGTGCTCTTACACAGTGCATTAAAATATTGCTTTCTTGATATATCCACAAAAAATTTAATTTTTCTTTGGAAAAAAGTTGATATTCATCTATGATTCCAGTCATCGTTTTCAAATTGATTGTATGCATAGAATTTATAATTCTACATTGTTTATGGTGAAGGTCATGTTAAAACCTTCTAAGATCTATTCGTCAGGTGATGCACCTGATGAACACCTTCATTTATAAGTACACCCAGCACTTCGACCTTTTGATCTTATTTTAAAACAAAGGACCTAGTAATCACTGGAACCTGATACCTGACCGTGTGTAAAGCTGATTACCTTTCTGATAAACTTAAAATATATTACACTTTCAATATCATTTACTTGACACCATGTGCTGGCTTAACGATTAGGCACAAATTTGTTTTTGCAACAGAATCATTTAAATGCAGATAAGCTTCAATTGTAAATTTTCAAAATTAACTGCATTGCACGTTGTGCAAGTTTGGAAAACAAAGAATAGAGCGTCATACTAGCAAACATGAGCTGAATGTTAAGTTTACAATATAAACAGTGAAATGGTGAGCAACAAACTTTATTTAACTTTTGTATTAGCTGTAAGATTTCTATACCAGAATAAAGTTCTGATGACTTTTATATTTTTCTAATCAACTCTGTTAGTTTGGCCTTAAATTAACATTTTCCATCAGTTGATTTTTATAATCAACTGTTAAAACCTTCGTTTCATATAGATTTCTCAATCAATTTCATTAATTGTTTGATAAAAATGAAGTTCTTGTGCATAAGCTCATCGTGTTGTTATTGTTTACTGTCTTGCTTTTTTTCAGCAGTTTCTTCCATCCTTGTTCTTTTATGTTATTTGTTCTTTCAGGCTTTCTCAGAAAAAAGCGGTTCTTAATAAGAAAAACGTACAAATCGCCTAAGTGTTAGAACACATGTTGTGTGCGCTCGTGAATTTTTGTTATTTCTCGCTTAGAAATTTAGAGTTTCTTACCTGAATCTACGGAAACATTTTTTAAATATAATAAATACATTCAATATCTATAGTGACGATCTAAAAAATAAATTATATAATTAAATTGTGACTTCATTTATGTTATAAGTACAGCATTATTTCATAACCTGGAGAATTAAATGGTCCTTTTAATAAGGTTATTAATTTTTATGTGAATGTATAAGGTAAGTACGCAATTTTATTATATCCATTGTCGGCGTATGTTCCTAGCTTTAGAAGTGAATTTTTTAAATAATCAAGTGTTTCTGGGAAGCACATTATCTTAAATTATTCTGAATAAATTTCATTCCTTTTTGAAAATTTTTTATACTCCCTCTTCGGGGATCACAAAGGCGTCTGAATTCAAGGAATCAATACTTCGTACATTAATTCTATATGTTAGTACTGGAATTTAATGAAATTTTAAATTAACTTTTAAATGATTAAGCAGTCAAGCCTCAATTCATGCTGCATAGGTGTACTGGAGGTACTTCTCCTTCACTTGCAAGCAAGCCCACATTTGTTAGGCACGTCGGTCATATTCATATTCACGCAATACTGAAATTTTGTTCAATTTAAAAGCCTGTATTGAGACCACATAGGTGTACCGGTGGTTCCTCAAATTTTCATTCAATCAAGCTAATTTTTGGCACTCCCCTTAATTAAATTTATGTTTACTCAATACTGAAATAAGTTTTTATGATAACTGTGCATACTTCTGCATTAAATTCTATATTAAGTCTACATAGGTGTACTGGAAGACCATCTGCTTTGCATGCAATTAGGCCCACATTTGGTACACACATTGATTATATTTATATTCATTATACCTTGAAATCCGTTTAATTAAAGTGCTAGTTGTCAGTAATTCTGCATAAAGCCTCTTTTGGGACTGTAACGGTGTACTGGAGGTACGTCGAATTTTTATTGAATCATGCCCTTTTTTGGAACGTGGTTACATATTTTGATTTTGCACTTGATTTTGAAATTTCATTGAAAAATAGCAATTCTAACGGCTTCAATTTAGAAACGTCATATTTCTTTGCGAAATGTCTTTACAACACCAATATCAGAACTCAAGAAATTTGGCGATACATCAACACCAGAAGTGGTTGATTTCCTTTAAAGGGTTTCACCAACGCCAGGTTCTTGGAGTACACCGAAGTTGAATATAATGATAACGAATTTGGGAAACCTTTCGTGTACGACTACTGACATACTATATAACTGATCACCTTAGCATCTGGTACAACATGTATTATCATGCGTATTATCATGCACTTTACTAAGAAGTTGATGGGACGACGTATAGTTCTTTTCAGCTAGGGGTGGTGTTGTCATCGCGAATTAACTTGGCCGTCATATCCAATATTACGGCAGCGATTGTAAGTAGGAACGAATCCAGGAAGAAGGCATTCCTGCATGGGTATAGAAACCAATGTAGCATCTAAATTTTTCGTTTTCATGACCACCTTTGAGCCGCAACACAGATACTGCATACCAGACGAAAGTAAACCACGCCAAATTTTGTTTGCTGAAATGATAGCGAGACACGAAGAAATTTTTGCATGATTGTTATTTAAACCTTGATTTCTCATTACAAACCAGAAACTAAGGAAAAATTAAAAACAATGTATTCCTCCTGGAAAATCTACTCCAACGAAATCAGAGACGCTCCTATGGGCTGGAAACGTCATCGTGATGATGTTTTGGGATGCAAGAGTAGTTATCTATATGAATTCATTACAAGTAGGCAACAGGAATATTTGAATTGCTATAGTGAGCTATTAGACCACTGTGACAAAAACTGAATGGAGATACAGCCATATTTGGGAAAAAATAAGATGCAATTTCACCCGAATAACGCGCTAGCACATTCACCACCGAACCGCATGAATTGCTTTATGAATTTCTGCTGAATCTCCTGTATTCACCTGATCTGGTTCTCTGCGACATTTTCTGATTTCCGTACATGAAAAACTGGCTCACGGTTAAAAATTGGGCTCAAGCGACGAATTCATCGCTGAGATAGAGGCGTACTTTCAGAATTCCAGAAATCTTAATTTTTGGTGGGGTTATTTAAGAGGTAGGATTGTTGTGCGGAGTAAAGCTTCTTAAAAGAAGCCTATGTTGAAAAATAAAATAAAAAACAATTTCGAAAAAATTGTGGGTTCATTCCTATCAGCGGTACTTACTGCCCTTGTAGTACAACAAAAAAAAAAAATAAATAAAAAATATGTGTCGCGCAATGATTGAATTCAAATTTTTAAAATGTCTAAAGCCAATGAAATTTATGGAGACATGTTGGAAGTACATGATTCTGAAATGCGAATTTTTTCACAGCCTATTGTCTAAATGTTCATGGACAAATTCACGAAATGGATTTCTGGTCGATGCTTCACTATGGATAAAGCTTGGGTCTATCACCATAATCCGGAATAGAGAGGGGTGTGATCATGGCTATTCAGCTACGGAATAGCTTTACATTTTGAACTTGTCTAAGGAGTATTTAACTTCAGTTTTAATGGGTGTGAAAGGAAAACTGTAAAATTGCCAAATTCACAGAACGTGAGAAACTGAGTTTTTCTTTTAAACTATTAATCGCTGGTTTTATTTTTCTGATTTTAGCTAAGACTTAAGTTCAGAGAAATAACGCAGATTGTTGATAAAAGTTTCGTAAGTGAAAAAGTTTCTTTTTGGTCACAATCCTTTTTGTTTTCCTTTTTAATGTAATAATTGTAACAAAATCATAACTGATGTAGATATCTGTTCATATCACCTTTAAAAACTTAAAAACTTAAAAAAAAAAATTAGAACATGCTGCTTATGCATCCCTGCCACGTTGGAAATGTGATCATCATTGTCAATCTAAACGCATACGAATGTTTAACAAACGCGTGTTTGGCCAATAGCAAATGCAAATGGCATTTTAAATGCAATAATCCAAGACCACACTAGCAATTCAATTTTAAATAGAACTCTGAAATTGTTGAGCCAATCCTAAGTATATTTTCAAAATTATTCAAGATTTTTAAATCATAGCTTCGCCAATGCAATAAACTTATGAACTTGCGATACGGGAATAATTGTGATCAATTGAACGTTCCAGTATTTATGCAAATTCATCACAAAATCGTTTTGGATTGAAATGTGTCAGATTTTTAGCGGAACAAGCAGTAAAATTGGATGGAAGGACAGCAATGAAATATTTCGGTTATTTTCTGCAACTTTATGAAGAAATGACTTGTGTCTTTACTTTCAGAAGCACGATGAATATTTTGAATTAAAATTCATACAGCTGTATCGCTTTGACAAGCAACTAAAAACAACAAAAATTGCATGTTCTGGTCTTATTATTTTTCATAAAGGTAATGTAAATTAATATGTGTTTCTCACATGAAAATTTTATGACTTCAATTTTGAAGGAATGGTGCATTTATTATTTCATTTATTATTTGTACGGAGCGTATGTTGTAGGATATGACTTTGTAACAAGGAAATGTGTGTAGTAAAGCGGAGGATATGGATAATAATTTGGCGATAAGTCTGTGAATGTCGAAGCATTGCATCCGTCATTACACACCAGAAAGTAAGGAATGATTGAAATAGATACGAAAATCGATATCTCTTCGATAATCTGTTTCAAAGAAGGCGAAGAAGCTCTCATCGGCTTGAAAGGAGATGACAATGATTTATTTGACTCACCTGCTATGTCTCCCTTCGAACTTTTCTTGTTTCCTTGCATGAAAATATGGCTCGAGGGAGATAATTGATCTGAAATGAGAAAGCCATCACAGGCACAGGACGTATTTTGCAGATACCAGCGAATCTTATTTGAGGCCGAGTTAAGAGTATGGCAGGAAAGTTGGAAAAAGTACAGCTTCGTTAAAAGAGACTATATTGAAAAATAAGAAAACAAGGAAAACAAGAAACCGGTACTTATTGAAACGCCCTTGAAGTATCAAAAAAGCATTTGCCATCTAACGATTGAATTTGAATTTTTGAAATGTCTTAAGGCCAAGGAAAATCATGCAGAAATGTTGAAAGTACATGACGATTCTTATATTTTATTTTTTCAGCAACATTTAAACTATTTTCGAATGGATGAAGTGGATTTTTGGTCGACTTATCACAATGAATATAAGTTGGGTCTATCACTATAATTCCAAAAATCTTGGGCTACGGAACAGGCTTGTTGCTTGAAAATGGCCAAGGAGTTTTTATCTTTAGATTTGATTTGGTGTGAAAGGAATCTTGTTTCGTGATTACTTGTAAATATTTTAATAAATCATTTCCAAATATAATTGTTTTTTTAAGACCAGCACGGAATTATACTTGAAAAAATGATAAATTCACAGAGCGAGTTATTCTTTTTTTATCGAACGCACCTCAACTTAGATGAACCCGATCAACATTCTACCTTGATCGGAAAGTATCTGAAAATTATTCGGGAAATTAAAGAAAAATGAAATGTAAATGTAAATGTAGTAATGTCTCCTTCTCTTTTTCTTCAACTGCTGTACATTGATGTCAGTGATTAAAACAATATTTGAAACATTTATTCAGCTTTCGAGATGGCCCACAGAGTAGGTCTTCGATTTTTCATGATCTCATCTCGTGTATTGAAATAAGTTCAGCAGAATGGTTTCTTGAGTTAAAAACATAGGAAAAAATCACTGGCAGTCAAATGTGGATAGTATATCGTGTTAAGCCAAATTACTGATGGTATCGGACAACGGTGCCTCATTTAGGTTCAAGATTCACCTCTTGTTTCCAAAAATGCGTTTTTTTTAAAAAGTTTCATTTCGAAAATGTTCCATAACGTCTAAATAACGCTCCTGTTGAGAGTCTAGATTGATTTCATGATACACAACAATATTCTTATGAATAAGGGCTGTGAGACTCGACCTCTTTTCCGAATAAAAACGACATGGCACTGTCGGTCGCTTGAACTAGCAGGTTTTTCGACTCATGCGAAATAAGAATTATCCAATGAATCCAACTAGTGAGTTTCGATATTTTTATCGCTTAGCAAAAATACACTGACAAATACTTTATTTTTCTTTTGCGTTCTTAAATAAGTTCAATTCCTAATTTTTTCCATTTTAATACTTTGTTTTACGGTATATGAACACTAACGTATTTAGGGGCATGTCATATGTTATAAAAAACCTAAGCTTGATGTCAGATACAGCCTTATACATTTGTACAGCACACCCAATTTGAAAAATTGCCACTGAATTCCAGGCTTCAAATTGGGCATATTTCTTAGAAACAGTAACGAATGCTTTAACGTTAAACCTCTATTAAAAAAAAATTGCAATCCAACCATTCTTCATATTTGCCAATACAATATTTAATACTACAAATTAAGATGGCCTATTCAAAAATTGAATTGGGTNATTTGCCAATACAATATTTAATACTACAAATTAAGATGGCCTATTCAAAAATTGAATTGGGTTTTGTTTGTGAGGGAAAGTGTCACTGATGCATTGTAAACTTAGAAATACATTTCCAATATTCCGCATATTAATAACACCTCCAGTGTTGAAATTGGAAGCAAGTCAAAATAAATATTTACAAAGAAATAGACAAATTTAACGATGAATGGAAACATAAACCAAATATCAAAACAAGAAAGTGTGTTTGAATTCATATTAGAAATTTTGAAAATAAAAAAATTTTTCTTGCGAAAAATAATGCAATAAACAAGAATGTTTTTTAGATTGACTTGAAGCCTTCAACACTAGTGATTGGGATTCATAAAATGTGGTTGCTTTAAATTTTTATGATTTTTTTTGGCGTTTGACAATTAGGCCTTTGCATTTCTTTAAGAAATTTGAATATTGAGCTTTAGATACTGCTTCTTATAAAACTTCCGCTGAAGATATAAAATCGACAAAATTCAAAATCTACCGTGTTACGAAGACTGGCTGCATCATCGTTTGGTGATCACAATGTTAATAAAATAATTCTCTGGGCCCTTGTGCTTTCTTCAATGATTCACATCTGGAAAAATCTTATTCTAGGTGCAGGTTACCAGTGCGATGAATTGAGCATTGATATTATTAACGAATTCATGGTCAATAAAAATAAGGATGGTGAAGCTGAATTCCCAGAGACAAAGCCTCAAACTTAGGTCTGCTGAATTTTTGGTCAATTTTAAATCTTGGCACAAAAGATTGAAAAATGATTCAGCAAAAAGAAGCATATCAATTCATTGTGAAATCTTTAATTCAGGATATGAAGGTTTTATAAAATGTGCAAATAAAATCTGCATTCTTTGGGATATGCGAAATTCAAGTGTCATTTTAAATGCAATAATACAAGACCAAACTACTAATTGAAATTTAAAAAGAATTCTTATATGACTTGAGCTAATGCCAAGAATATTACCAAAATTCTTCAATTTTTTAAAATTTTAATTTATCAATAACACATTCGCCAATGCAATAAACTTCTGAGTTTGTCCTACGAAAATTATTGGAATCATTTGAAACTTTATATATTATATACAAATTCATAATAAAACGGCTGCTAAACTTACACTTGACTGTCATGATAAAGCAGTGTGTGCTGTGGAATGTGTGAGATTTTTAAACGGTAAATGCTTCAAAAGTGGATCATATTGGGTTGCCCAAAAAGTAATTGCG
>JXPQ01027207.1:6486-23417 GCA_001014675.1 Ephydra gracilis
ATATTTACATATGATAAATAGAATAATGTATAAAACGAAATTATTTCAATTTCATAGTCAAAGTTTATCACCCATTTTTTAACTTATATTTTTAGTTTTAGAGATAGATGGATTTCGCCAGAAGCCGAATCCTGTGATAAAATTGATGCCCGAACTATTCGCGCTTTAATTCATGAATTTTACCCATTGTCGAAATGATGTGACACGATGCATTGTTCTGATGAAAAAGATTTTTCTTCCCCAAGCCGGGTGGCTTGTTACGAATGTTTCCTTGGACTATTCTTAAAAGTAACGATATTATTCAATTTTTATTGTTGTAGTTATTTGCAAGTAATTCAAAAACAAATTTGTTTTCGCATCCCAAGATGCTGAACATGAAGCTGATTTGGAGCTGGAGAATCTGGTTCACACCACTTCTATTTTTATTTAAGACGATGGTAATAGACTCAATCTCAATCGACGCAAAAAATCAAATTTGTTTTTTCGAAAATGATATAAATGCTGCTGGGAAAACCCCGTTAGACTGTATTTTTAATACACAGTTTTTAATACCCCATACTTAAATCAAAAGATTGCATATACTGCCCAATTAGAAACCTTTAGTTCCTAAGGGTGAATTATTTTTTATGTCAATAGGTAATCATTAAAAAACTTTCAAAAATAATCGGTTTTTATAAATTATCTATTTTAATTTGATTTGGTATTTTACAATTTATTTCGAATAACCCTTAATACAACATCAATCAAGTGACTACCGTTGTTAATTAAACGAAAATGTGCCATTTTCCTTGCATTTGCCATAACTTTTTTAAGCATTTCTGGAATTATAGAGATGATTTTGACATCAACATTAGCCTTTAACGCGTCGATGGTTTAAGGCTTGCTGGCGAACACTCTGCTCCACAAATAGAAGTCTTAATTGAAATGCGGTGTGGGATACCGTTTCAAACTTTTGTGGACTTTTTTCACGAATTTACGGGTACATATCAGTTTTAATATACTATTTCGTTTTCTTTGTGTCCGCAAACATCCGCCCGGTCAGCTTTCTATCATCCAATGGCGTTTCATGGATATCACGTGGAATCTCCATTACCCAAATACGGCACTTTTCCTTATTAACGCCTCCAGGGGATGCGAAATTCGTGAAACTGATTATACGTATTTCTCAGTTCAACAATTGAACAAGGATTTTCATTAATGATTATATTTTGTACTAAATAGAGGATTCATAAACATGTCTAACCAAGTTATACAATATTTATAAAAATAAAGAAGGGTGTACTCTGTACTAAACCTCTTCTAGTCACTCGGCGAGTTTTGAATACGATGTCTTGAATTTTTTCTACGATTTCTTGGATTTCTGTCCTTTTCTGAACATCTTTCAAGTTAAAAATGTTAATTGTAAGCGTTCCGACTAAATTTTCCAAATGGACAAATTCGAAGAAAAATATAGGGCAATAAAACGATAGTGCATCTGTATGTGAATACGAGAACTCTAGCTATTCTTAACATAAAATTTGACATTACCGACAATAATTTGCTAAAAAGATAGCTGAAGCTGTAAAGATATGAAAGGAACATCTTAGATATGCCATGCTGGAAGATTGCGTTATGCCAAGCTCTAATCAAAGTGCTTGCTCCGCGATCTAACAATCGCTCGAAACCAGCAACGAATTGATGATTCTACGTAGCGTTTGAATCTCTTCATCTTATAACATCTTACATACAAACGCAACTTTATACTTCGAAATGCAATGATGGATGAAACATGATTCAATATTTCACACCAGAATCAAAAGTACCGTGATCCGAAGGGACTGTAAATTGTGAACCAACTCCAAACCGTGCGAAACCCCAAGCGTCGACTAGCAAACTTATGGCATTAGTATTTTTGAGTGCACATGGTGTATTTGGAGCTTCTGAAGGACTAAAACGCCGAAAGCGGCCCCATTGCTATTTCATGAGGATAATGGCATCCACCATATTATTTAGATCTGGCCCCGGAACGACATATGCCTTATCTTATAATTCAAAAGAATGCTCACTGGCAAGAAATGTCGGTGATTGCCGAAACTGCATTAATGTATTTTCATTAAATTCCAACAATTTTTGAGTATATTTGTGAATNNAATTTTTGAGTATATTTGTGAATAATATTTTTGGTCATATTTGAGTGGAGTCACACTGCAGAGTGGACATTCCCTGAATATTTTAAATTGCAGTTGCGGTTGCAGGTGCGGTTTTTTAAGAGGATTGACCCTGAGTGGAGAATAACAACTGTCAAAAAGTTTGATTAACAAATAAATGCAACCGGAAGATACTAAAGGAAATAGAAGAAAAAATTCTTCACTATTTGGAAAGTCAAATCAAAGTAAAGTAAAGAAGGAAAGCAAGAAATTTAATTAAATATTGTAATCGTTACCGCTGGTGCTATTCAACATTAATGAATGCACATATAAAACCAAACTGATCGCTGCCTTTGCTATTTTTCTGTTCTTAAATGCTGATCAGAATTTAGTTTTTCATACCTGCTTAATATTCTGAATTTTCTTGTGAGCTTTAGTGTATCAGCAAGTTTCTAAATAATTTGTGGGATAAAATTTGCAGATGAAATAATTGATTTTTAGATAAAATTTAATTCCGATGCTATTCTTGAATTCCTTACAAAAACGAAGTATGCATATCTTTTTCCAGTGCTTTTGAATTTCGCTATGCTCAGTGCGAATGTAATTATTGTTATACTTTAATATTAATGAATAAGTTTTATGATCTCTTTTCTTTCATTTGATTGGATTCGCTTCCGGATGTTTCTCAGATGAACAGTTATACCATCTTGATCAAAAAGCTACCGGAATGTATATAGGGCACAAACAGAAGTTGCACCTCAAAATGGTTCGTTTATACTAATTTCTTTGCCTAAACGTTTTATAACGCCAAAATAATGCTCCATGTTGACGTTATGAGTTCGTAGACATAATTCATGGTACAAATTAGCGTGTTATGCATGAAAACTGTGAGCCCCGCCTTCTTTTTGAGTACNAAACTGTGAGCACCGCCTTCTTTTTGAGTACGAGTAAGACGTAGTTTAAGTCGCAGCCTCGCCCCACAGAGAATAACTATAATAAATACAAATAACAAGCGTATCCAGAACTTCCTCCACACGCCCTTACACGACCTTACTTTCCTCAAATTTAATTTACCTATTTCACATTTATTAACTTTTAATTATTATTTTTCTAATTATTAATATGTTTGAATTAAACACAGTTTTACCTTTGTTATTGAATTATTGTTTATATTTTTGCATTGTATACCTATCGGTTTTCTTCGATCTAGTTAACGAATCACCCTTTATATATTATATATTTGGTTTTACATTATTAAAGAAATTGTTTGAACGGATCTAAAATCAATCTCCACTCTTCTGAAATATTGTTAATGGTCAATTTAGGATCAACAACCATCGATTATTTCACTTCTGAAACATGTATGGAATTGAATTTTATTCCATTTATAAAATTGTACACAAATAAAAGCACGAACAATCGCAGATGTACTCAATACAACGTCACTTCAACAAATACACACTATCATGCTGAAAATTTTATAAAAGGTCAATGACTAGATTACCAAAGGAAAAAGCGAGATCTCAAAATCGTTGATTGAGACCCCGTTGTAATTTCGGGAACTTCTCGATCAAGCGAGTGGATCTTCGAGTCTATTTAAATCGCTAAAAGATTGCCATTTAGTTGGTCCATTATATTTGCGCATAGCAACCGTGAAAATGTATCTACCACAATGACTTGCAAGGTGTATTAAAAATTCGGGTTTGTGATTTTACATGGAATAGCCATTTCAGTAGTTGATGATCTATAATTATCGTCATTTCTGTGCGCCTTGTATGTAACCTATAAACTTTCGTGCTGCCCTACCAACTGCTAGAGCTTCTCTTTCTTTAGTTGGGTAGTTTTTTGTGGTAGGCAGAAGTAATCAACATTCATACTCAAACAAATGTTCATTCATTTTTGTCTACACCGGCCTGCAATAGCTCCGATGCATAGTTCAACAAAAAAGAATGTTAAATTTATTTTAAAAACGATGGTTTTGTAAGTCACTGTTTTAAAGTATCAAATGATTTCTGTTTTTTATTTCTTCGTCTACATTGAGTCTTCATTTTTATTGGATCCATCACTGTTTTGTCGTTCGGAAAAAATTTTTTATAAAGCGGCAATGTGAAGAACATATTTGAAGAAACTAGTTATTTCAGATTATTTGTATTTTAACATTCTAAAATTGCTTTGTTTTTCACTGGATCAATTTTAAGAACATGTGTGGTAATATGGCCTAAGTATTTGAATTCTATATGACAAAAGTTAATTTTACACGATCTAAGTGAAAGTCCAAGACCTAACGTTTAGCCTATGCTTCGGATGCTGTTTAAGAACTTCATACCTTAACACGTTGCCTATTTTCCTACTAAATATGTAGAAACCAAACAACTACTTTAATATGCCAATGTTTTAATTTTAAATCTAAAGGTGCTATAAACTGTGATTTCGCGTCTTGCAATGAGTATCTCGGGAGTACGGGCACGTGTCCCTTATTGTAATGGCATTTAGTCGGCGGTAATTGACGCAAAATCGAACTGGCCTATCCTTTATGGGGAACTGCAAATGGATAACTGCAATTCTTTTTCCTCAATAATATCGGTCCAACATTTTAACCAATTCAGCTATAAGTTTGTTCTCCACTTCTGCGAATAGTCTATACGCTATTGGTCTATTTTCAGATGCATGTATTTGGTGTTGACAGGTATAATGCTTATGGACATGTTGTCGAAACCAAGTTGTCTTTAATTATTCCATCAAAAAACTTTAACTATGCGTTTTTTTATGTACCAGGATGCTCAATAAGTTTTGTGATTCGATAAGAGAGGTTGTTACAACTCACCAAAATTTTTTTGATTGTTAGTATCATATTAACTGTTTTATCTCATTTCTAGTTTTAAGTTTCATGGAGAACAATTATAAAATTTACCAGATTTCTTTTCTTAGCAGGTCCATCATTATAACCACATGATCTAGAAAATCAATAACCAACACTGTTTCATTAGGTTTATATTTCGGCAAATACGTACAAAACTTTAAAAATTTAATACGGGCTTGCCTATAAAAATGTCAGCAATGATAGCGTACACCAAATTTAATTTCAATTAGAACTTTTCCATTTAATAATTCATAAAAGTAAAATTGCTCTTTTAATTAAATAAAATCAATACAAATTCAAAAAACAACCTGTTACATGACCTGAAATGTACTCAACATATCGGAAAAAAAACTATGAAAACTTAGAACAAATTCATTGCATTCAAAAAATAAATCCACAAGGTTAACGTAAACGTCGTCTTCGGGTTTCATATCAAAGTCAGGTCAAGTTATATTTGAAGAACAAAAAAATTAGCTTCCATTAAAAACACGACATAAAACATGGGAATAGCACAGTCGAACTCTTTCCCAAGTTTTGCTAATCCAATTTTCATAATTTTAACGAAAATTGTTGGTAAATCATAAAGATATAGATATATAGATATAGCATAGTGTATTGAAACTGTTATTCGTAATAACAGATTCACACCTTTTTCTCATGGTTTCCACACGCTCTCAGCCGAGATTGGAAAATCTTTACAGTGTGGTTTGGGTTATTATCATGTATTTATGTTCATTTGACAATCATCGATTTAAAAACTGAGGTCGTTATTATATACTATCAGCCAAGATAAGGTATTTAGTTTCATATTTCCTTTGATTACTTTAATCAGATTGTGAAACCATAAAAAGCATTTTCGTTCTAATAAAATGGGTGGAGAAAATAAAAACAAAAATCCGAATTAAAATTTCCATTGGGAGGCTTTTTAAATACTTTCACCATTAAGGATTATTTTTCATAAAAAAATATTCGAAATGTTATATTTATTTCTTTTATTTCATAACTGATAATTTTAAAAAACACAAGATTTCTACAGACGGTATTTTTATTTAACTTGTTTATCAAACAAACGTATCAAAAGATGTCCGAAGGTGTCAAACCAGGATATGTCGGCGGTTAGTCAATGTCATTTCTTTTTCACATCTGACATCCAGAGAATTTTCATACCAGAAACTGAATTACTTAATTTTCAGTTTTCCATGGTGCACCGTCTTGTTGAAACCTATAACCGTCAAGACCTTTTTGAATCATTTTCCGGACAATATTATATCCATCGATATCGATTTCAGCCGACTGTTTCGTTTTTCTTGAGAAAAAAAATTATATGATGGTTTTGGCGCAAACGCCGGCCCAAGCAGCCACTTCTTTATCATGCAATAGCGTTTTATGTATCTCGCGTTGAATCTCCTTTACCCCAACGCAGAAATTTTGCTTATTCAATGGCCCTTAAATTTCCTTTTAAAAATCAGGTTCAGCGCATGTTTTGCCATATTTCAAGCGATGTGCATGGTTTGTCGGCAACATTTGTTGTGATAAATTCACATTGTAGGCAAGCAGCTGTAAATCATCCTTCAAAATGCTGAGCGGTAACGATACGACACTTCTCCATCACTCCGAACGATTAAATCAGTGGCTTGATATGTTGATAATCTCCTACTACTCCCTGCCTTATAAAATTCGACACTAAATTACGAATACTGCTTTCAGACGGAGCGTATTGGCACAGTATTTTCAATCATTTACATCAGCTATATAAAAATGCGGCACTTTCAACATAAATTGTTTTGATATTTTTAAGTTGATGTTTTCATATTTAATTTCAGTTCAACAAATAGTATAGAGTAATTTTCAGGCACATCAGAATCGCTCACAAATAAGCAAACGACTTAAATCGACTATTTATATCGTCGTCGTCAACATACTGGCTGGTAAAAAAGATGTCATTTATTGCAAACATTTATTAGCATGAAAATTTTCATTTTCACCTTATTTCCCGAAAAATTAACGAATTAATTTGACATGAGTGCCACTTTTTTGGTATTTTTATTTTCAATGCCTATTGAATTTTAAGCTAGGAAATTTTAATCACTATTCATGATACAAAAGCGACTTAATAAAATTAATTATTATTGACACTTACTTGGAGGTCTATAAATATCCAATGCTGGCTTATTGCGCATGGTAACTTGTTGATGATTTCCTAAATTGAAGGCCATACTTCGTCTTTTGTTAACATTCTAAATCAAAATAAATATATTAAAAATTAATTTTGAAGGATTACTGATTTCTTTTGCGTTCATTATTAAGTTCCAGACCTGATTAAAAATATAACTTATGCATGAAATGGTTGGAAGCACTATTGCGTCTTATAATTTATTTAATTATTATTATTTTTTTTTGTTCAGTAAAGTAATACTTCTGGTTTTTTGTTTCGTTCATGAAATATCTTTTTAGAAATTGTTTGTTCTTCATTAATTTCCTATTTGTAATCAAAGGTGAAGATTTTATAACTGAATAATATTGATAGAATTTTGAATTTGTATGTTACTAACATAGAAAAGTGCTGACCTCGTTTATTTCAAAAAATCTTAAAATGATTAATATAATTATGTTAATGTTCTTTTTTGTAAATTAATCTAGATTTACTCGACTACTGGTTTCATGAAATTCTAAGCATTTTAAAAGTACGCCGATAATTTTCTGTTCAAAGGAGCACTTTGCAAGCGAGAAAGCAATGATCGAAATCGATTTTGTTAGTGGTGCCAAAGCTTGACACATCCAAAATGCTTAATGCGTGCCGTCAATGATCAATTTCAAAGTGCTTTATGCATATCAAGATTGCAAAATTGGTACTAGTGAGGACCATGTTGTCCGCTGCGGCGAATGATATTCTCCTGAAACTGAATTTTCTCATTTATAATCTCAAGTCTGTCATAGAAGACATCTTTGTTAACATCATATAAATCGCAAACAAACAAAAAGTCATAGAAGAAAATTAGCATTCAATGGCCCGGCCATCCTACGTTATAGTTTCCCTCAAATCATAGTCTTTAAACGTTTCGGAGGAATATTAGTACTGGATTCAGGGTTAACCACAAGGAGGTCACAATGTAAACGGAGTAGCTGCCATGGGTGTCTTTAACATGCGAATTAGCTTGATGTGGGTTCATAGGGATTATGCCAGCCCAACCAGGTTATAGCGGTCAGAAACCTTTCAGTATGAGCATTACACTTATTTAAATATTATCTGATGTGATTAAGTATTAGAAATAATTTCACATGCTCCTTATAACATAATACAATACAATTATGAAGTAAGAAGTTAGTCTAAAATAAACTTGTTTGATTAAGGTAAAAATGACTGTATGGTTGAAATCATCAGCACCGAACAAATTGTTAAATTTGAAATAGGTTCGATTTCGAATTTTAGTCGCGTCACACGAATCGCAAATTCGTGCCAAAGAGCATGGCACTCGATAAAAAAATGAATGTGGTGCTGCCAAATCGAAAAAGAAATATTTACAGAATTTCTGCAATTGTTGTTCATATATATTGCTAATACTTGGCTTTTGTGACATTATTATAAGCATAAATATGCAGCTGTTGCAGATTTTGAATAGAAAGTTGTTGAAACACAATACAATAATTTAAGATATAATAATTTTTCCATTTCCATGCTGTTTGAGAAAAAAGAAAGTTGGGGAACAATGGAAAATAATCATCGCAAATTTTACTTCTTGTGAAAACAGATGATCTGTAATAATGATAAAAAAAATATTCCTTTTATTACGTCTCCTTATTGTGTTATCCGTTTGAATTTTTTTTATTACTCTTAACCTTGAAAAATAGAAATACAAATTTATTTAAAATTAAGAGAAAATTTTTATTTTTTAATTCTCCAAAAAAAAAGTTTATAATAAATGTCGTATCCAAAATTCTCGAATGCCAACTAATAATGCAATCATCATCAACAGGTGTTCTCTGCTGTTCATTTCGATCGTAATTATTTCATATCGATGTAATAGTTTAAAGTTGAGCAAATACAACCTTTTCAAATTCCTTTCTAACAAAAAATAAAGTATTTCTATAATATTTATGACTTTTCTGATTAATTCAATGTGTGTGATTTCGGCGTAGTTTTCAGTTTCAGTTTTAGAAGAAATAATAATATATATATTTATAAATTTAGAGCAAAGACCTGATCAACGTTCTCCAGATCATCAATTATGATGATGATTGATGCAAATGATGTATCGCAAATGAGTCTGCAGGTTTTCGTAAAAGTAGTTGCCAATCTAACCATTTTTCTTCAACATATTTCTAGTATTCATCCAAACCATTCACTTGAAAACAATTTGAAGTGGGTTTGCATATTTATTCGCTACAAAATTAACTGTTTTTTATAACTATTCTTTTATATTCATACTTATGAAAGTCGAGAACATTGCAATCCTTAAAACACTAACTTGAATATTTTTCTGACCGTTTCGCTTCTTTTATTTACAATGTAATAAAGAAAATGGGATTAAAGGTCTGTGGGTAGTGCACCATAATCCGAGTGTGTAGTGCTTAATGCGGGCGACCTCATGTGTTGAGGTTGGGCGCTAGCTTTACGAACTGCCACGGAAAACAGTAGAAGGAAAGGCAGTAGAATTGCCACGCATTTTGATGATGGCCGACGATAAGATGAGAGGTGACGGTCGCAAAGATAGTTTTTATGAACAATTCGATACGAGAATATCCCGAGTGGCCATGTATATATTGTTGTTGGCCACTTCACCCTAGGAGAATGTACAGATGTATTCTCACCGCCTAAATTTACTCCTTAAACCTCCGCTATCATCTAATGTCAACACGCAGGGGCGAAATATCCGAAAGTATTTAATTGAGTGAGATGCTGCATACCAAGCCAAGTGGAGGTCAGCAAAGACACGTTCGACCTGGCAGAGATACTCGGAAAAAGGAGAGAAGGGAAGCAGCTTTTCACACGGAAAAAGCCCGAGTTTTTGGAAAGAAAGTATAAAGAAATCGAAATTGATAGCAGCAGAAATGCCACTTAACTCTCTCTTAAGATAAAGCGCATTACTAGAAGATTCAAGCCCACATCATCGTTCTGCCAAAGACAAGGAAGGTAATCTTGTAACTAATGTTGAGAGTCGAATAAGCTTATAAAACTTTTCAGAAACATCGTGAATGGCAATGACGTTAAAAATTCCACCAATACAATGTCAACCCTAACCGCATCAACAACAATGGCAAATGCCATTATCATCTAACCTCTCAAATTTAACAAACCAGCCGGATATGTTATCCTTCCAACAAATAGCACTAAGAACGTTTGGCTACCGTCATATTATCCACATCAGTTGAACAAGTACAAAAGATGTGTCTACTAGTTCAGGAGAACAGGACACAGTACTTCGTGTCAACGTATAAAGATTCCACCCCAACGAGGAAACTACAGTTTAACGTGGTTATAGAAATTGTCTACCTAAAAGCAAACATGAATAACAAATTAAACGTAAAAACCACCAGAAGTACATGCCTATTCCCAAAACCAAAAACTAAAATTTATAAGTTATTCATAATACCAGTGGTGGTGGTCTATAGAACTGCGGCCGTTTTTTAGAAATAATCATGAATGCAAATAGCTTTTAATTTCATTCACTCTGGGAACGACGTCAAAATGCTCACATTCGCCATATTGTTGATTGTTTTATTTTAATTTTGTTTTCTACTCTCATTTTATGTTATAATTATGTACATGTCTCATCTTAGTTTTCACAGGTTTCTGTTTCAGGTCTAACTCAGGTTAGTACATCTAATCAGAAGCCTTTCTCTATGTGGATATACAAAACTTTCATTCCGAATAGAATTGTTTAATTTCGAAAAGCGGTAGATAATCATTGTGCGGAGTGTATCTGCGGGAATTTCTGGTCTAAAAACTTAACAGACAAAGTTCACAGACCTAAAAAATGGGGCGAACGAATGCCCGTGTGTCAAAAACTATGCCTAAGCTAAGACTTTCTTAGTTTACAGCTCTGAACAAAGGGTTTTATGGTTACCATGTATAACAGTATCAACCGGTATCATGTTGTCGTTGTCCTTGGGCATTATACGAATGGCACTGTCGTGTTGTGGTTTCGTGGAATCGTAAATCTCAAGCAAGATCTCATTTACATACACAGTGAACATCAAATGACACAAAGTAGCAATGATTCGAATACCTGTCACTGACTGTAAAAGGCACTGACTGTGAAAGACAACAACTATTATTCGAATTACTGGGTTGACGAGATCATTCATATTTTACCATAAAATCATACACATGACTTCAATACAAGCAATGTCAGTTAATTCCACTTCGAGTTGGCGTGCTTATTTGTGTTTCGTATTATGTAGGAAGAACGAACTGCTTAAACATGTTATCACCAATATTATATTGTAATTATATACATTAAAGTCTTCTTTATAATTGTTTTTATTTTCTCTTTTTCGGAAATTTATCTGACCCATATAAAATTTTAACATCATCAAACACATCCGTGTTTGTCTCATAACTTGAATTAAAAAAACAACAATAACAATTAAAATAACAATTGACGGGAATACAGGTGTCACTCGAGTAAAAGAGTGAAAGAGTTAGGAGATTCTCCACTTTTCTAGAATATATTTGTTTAACACTCAAGTTTGACGTGATTTACAGTAATGCACCGTCTGAACATGGCCTCATATTCGAATTCGAAGGTAAGTTACTTTTCTCTAATTTTCCTTGCAACTATGGTGGACGTTTTCACTCTTTAAAACTGTAAAGTCAATATGGTTTTTATTCTACGAATCATCGGTCGGGTAGAATTTTGGTCCATTGCACCAATGCGTGTATGGAAGAGTATTGTGGTTAAAAGCCCTTTTGTGGCCTGCAAACATGTTAAATATTTTGAAAGTACTGCTGGTGGGATTAAATGACCTTTCTAATGATTATGCTGAAATGTATCGTTGAAATTCGGAATATTTGAAACTTCAACATTTTTTAAAACAGAGAAGGCACAATCAAACTAATTCAGTTTTAAATCAAAAAATGAAAATGTTTTTATGTCACTTTTTATATATTTGTTGTGCGAAGTTCAACTAGAAATATACGAACAACTTATAATTTTGCAGTCTCGTTAAATATTCATGACAGATCTGGAAAATATGGTGGATGCGGAAGCAATTCAAAGCATAATTCATAATATTTCGCCATAGTTTTCATTGATTTCTTAAACTCTTCAGTAATAGTCGCTGATTATGATTTTGCCCTTTCCATGACTTGGGATTCGAATTTTTTCCGCATCCACCGTATTCTCCAGCCTTCAAGAGAATACTCGTTGTAATGTAATATGGAATATAAAAATGGTATTGAAAAAAATTGCTAACCACCTTATCGCCCTTGAAGGCAATTATAATAAATAATAAAACCAAATTTTTTCAAAATAATTTTTCTTTGTTACTCTGCGAACTTTTAAGCCCAACTGTTATAAGATTGTGTTTCAAACATAACAATTCCGAATTTCTCATTAAAAAAATTTTAAAGATACAAATTAAACTTGATATTAATTATATCACCTGATTATTTGAAGTTCTGACAAAACTTCGTTCTCTCGATATAGTTAATGGAACACTGTGGTCGGTTTGGAGTTTTTCTTCGCTGTTTGTTGACATTTTTTTGAAGTATTGCAAGCGATTATCTGTTTAGTTTTTTTTAAGGTAATTTAAATCCTTCATACGTTTAACAATATCAAATGATATATGGCCAAGAGAATATAAGTTTCCTGTAAAAGAGAAAAGTTAAAATCCAAATTGAAAAATATGTTTAAGGTATAATTTGAATTGTTCATTAAGTATTAAACATTATATCATCTCTTTGCTTATGTTGTCACAAACCTCCTCCTTGCACACTCAAAATCTAACTTCAAAAATAACGTACATCGTATTCTCGTATATATCCAAGCATGATTAAGCAGTAAAGCCTCTAGTGTTCTGAAAGTACCTCTAATTTTAATCCAATCAATCACATGTTTCGTATACAGATTATTGTATTATTTTTATTCCGTTGGGACCACATACGTTTGCCCCTGATTTTCGTCCAATCAAGTCCTTTTTGGGTTCACACGTGTGTATATGTGTACTGATTTTTATTCAATCATGTCCATTTTTTGAACACGGTTACATACCTTAATTTTCCACTGGAGGTACCCTTAATAATGGTCGGATCTTAACCAAATCCAAAAGGGAATCTTATTTCAAAAAATATTTGTACCAAATATCGTTGACGTGAATCGAGCCATTTTTCAATTTTTTGGATAAGGACGGACTGACATAAATGACTAAAGAAATTCTTGTGGTGCTCCTGATCATATCGGCCTATACTTCAATAGGTCTATGGAGACTTGTTCTTGGTGTCACAAACGTACCCTCAAAACTAATATACACTTTTCCAATTTCATTTACGATGTGTAAAAATATTTAAGAATGGTTTGAACTAGTTATGGTCGAACTATTCCTGAAAACATTTGTGGTAGGAAATTCGTATTTTAAGTTTTAAATAAATTACTTAACATGCTTTAAACCCTTTTGGGCATACTTTGAGTAACTTCTCATACAAAGCTTTCATTGGGATTATATCCGGATTCTTTTGACCACTTGAGTACCCGGGCATTCACTCTTTCGTAGAAAACCGCATACGTCTTAGAGAATTGCGTCGCATTATTATTCTCCTCATATACAACGATGTGTTCACTTTCCGTGAAGTTGTTATGTCTGACTGGAATCAACTTTTTAATCTTCCGAGTACACATAGAATTATGTTAATACAACGTTTGTGTTATAAACTATATAAGCTCTAAAAGAAAAACAAACAAAAATTTCAGTTACCCCGAATAACCGTCTTTGAGTGGATTGCACGTAGCGAACCAACTCCAACTCCATTTGAACATCAAATACTCAACAATCTGCTGGCAAAGTAAATCTATGTGATTTGAATGCAAATGGTCTTATATTTACCGATTGTCTTGAAAAAGGTGATGGTGTTCCTAGGGAGTATTACATAGCTTTAGGGGAGCTTGAGCAGAACAAAATTAGTGTACAACGGCCTCGATAATCAGGATAATGTAGCGTGTCCAAATGCAAATGACTGCTGATTTGTATGAATTCGAATTGCTTTCGCATGCACCGTATTCTCCAAATAGTGCTTCCAGTAAGTTATTCCTCTTCTCAAACTTCAAGCAAATACGCGATTGAAAAAAATTAAGAGCAATTGAGGAGTTATTCGTCGCAACTGAGGCCTGTTTGAGACTAAACATTAATTGGACTATTAAAATCGAACGGAAAAATTGTCTTAACATTATAATCGCTGTACGCCCTCGAAAGTAACAATATATAACAAACTCAAATCACAAAAAACAAAGGTTTTTCGATTTTAGCCTATGAATTCTTCAGCCAATTTTTTAAATGAATATTCTTAAGCTATTTGCAGTTTATATATTATTTTATTCTTATTCTATTTATAAATAAACCGTCCTTATAATATCCATTCTTGTCAATTAATGAATTTTAATTCCAAATTAAATTTAAAAATAATTTTAAAAGGAATGTTTTTCATACCAGCTTTCAAGATTCCTGGAAATAATTCATCATAATTTTCAATTAATAGAATTAAAATTTATAAACTTAATATTTTAAATTCTGGAATTATCTATGTTCTTAGCCCTAAATTGGGGGTTCTCACATATACAAGTTAACACGATTTTTTTTAAAGTGATAATTGGGAAAGATATAAATGAGTGCAAAGACTGAATTTCATGCAGCATTTAGAAACATCACCACAGCTGCCACAGAAAATTAATTACACAGCACATACCAAAGAAATACCATCTACAGAAGAATGATAGTTACCTAAGACGTGGCGACGATACAACGAGACATTATAGCGACATCACAGATATGATACAGTAATGCTTTCCTGCATCTTCCCAATAGCAACTCCACCAGCAAAATAATAATGCTGACTTAGCAACTTGATTCGCAGGTAGCTTGTCGCAGCATAGCAATGACTTTAGTCAATGTAATATTTCAATATCTTACGGGGAGTAAAAGTTCTATGGCAGGTACCCGAAGGTGGATCGAATTATTCCATTCACGGAATTGTACTGACTTTTCACAAAATATGTTTAGATCCCATATTTTATTGTTCTAACTCAAATTATTGTTTTTACTATGAAGTCTTAGGGTAGATGGACAACGCGCAAGTTTACTTTTTTACTCTTAACCAATAAACCCCCGATCAAGGGCTAACGGTTGTAAAACTAGACTACATTCTACTTTCAAAATCCAATTTGGATAACACCTTTTACAGATACTTACGACCTGTATGCATAATCAGTTATTGCAAAGAAGTGTCATTAACTTGATTATTTATTATGTACGAATATACTTCATTACCAATATTGAATATTAGTAAGAAGGGAT
Organism: Ephydra gracilis; assembly: GCA_001014675.1. NCBI lineage: Eukaryota > Metazoa > Arthropoda > Insecta > Diptera > Ephydridae > Ephydra > Ephydra gracilis. The sequence goes on from JXPQ01027207.1 coordinate 21,979, forward strand.
TGTTTGACATGAATTTCAGAGGTAAGTATAATAGGCAGGGAAAACTGTTGTGACTTTTAAGGCATTTTCACAATAAATTGTCACACAAGCTTACGAGCCTGTACGTTTAAAAGATTAAGATAATACCACTATTATACCTATTATGATAGTTTTCATGCAGAAATGATGATTTTTTTTTTTTTAGAAGCAATTTTATTCTTAAGAAAGCAACTAATTGAATAATATATAATCCTTATTTTTTTAAATTATTATTACAAGGTTGCCGATTCTTGCGAAGAAACAATACCTTCCGAACTACGACCACGCACGGTAGCACAGAAAAATTCAATTTATCGGGTCTCACACAATGTTCTGGAGAATAATTTTAAACTTAAGTAATACAGCTAATATGGGCAAAATACTCCGCATAACTAAAAGACTTTTCTCTCTCAAATAATTTTGCTACTATTATTTAAAAATGTCATTGGTTTCATCGAAAACTACGTTAGCCTTCGAAGAAAACTTGGAATTCTGGAATTAAAATTTTATAATTTCTGAAAAATTATTTATTCGTTATCTATTAATGGAAGTTGGTAGATCTTAATGCATTCATCGACTGATCGGTATTATGTAGTCGCTTTTGAATCCTAATTTCATTTGTCTTGCGAGGATTAAGTTTGTGTCCCACAATAAAGTAATTTCCCATGAAAATATTTTATAATGAAAAATTACATTCGTAATTTTTTTTAATTCTCTGCAGATTGCGTAATTAGAAGTAGGCGATGACAAACTATATCTTAATACGAAATAGAAATAAATAAGATTTCAGTCTTAATTACATTAAAAATTTTAATTAATTTGAGGCCAAACAAGACAAGTAATAAACGGCCAAAACTTACTAATTAATACTTTCCAATCATTTTATTGTTGGATGCATTTGTTTTTTCTAGACTACTTATTTTATAAAGAATATTTCTGTTTAAAAGCAATACTGCAACATCAAGTTTCAGTACCTTGCGAGGAATTTACTGGCGTTTAAACTAATTTTATTTAATTCAAGGGTCGAAGTCTTTTTGAAGGTATCTAAAATTATTATTAAATCGCGGTCGAACAATAGACTATTATGGAAGAATTAAAATCTTGCAACAATATTGGATTTGAAAAACTTCCTATGAAAAACTATTGCACTTTTAAGTTAGATCGGGTGCTAAAGTTAATTACAGGTACCTAATTTTACTAACCAAATTTCACTTAAATATCAGAAATTTAATTTTCCACTGGCTTTTCAATTCATTTCTGTGAATTTTGGGATAATAGCTCCATGGGTGGACCTAAAATAATCGACTGACTATGCATGTTTTCAATATTGTTTTGCTTTTTTTTTTAAATATCTCCAGAAACTTAATTACATCAATCTAGCTAAAAATTAACGAGTTATGGTGTTCACAGGCAGGGGCACA
>JXPQ01027207.1:31937-43702 GCA_001014675.1 Ephydra gracilis
TCATGAAAGTCTGGCATGATTTCACACAATATGCTATCTATCAACTAAGAGAACTCATCCAGCTATCGAATATTACGCTGAGCCACCACCGCAACCTCTGGGTTCTTATTATTGTTCAAGTGATGCATTCTATCTTCCAAGAGCCAGATACTGGCAGAGTTTATGTGTGGTGTTCAAATTATTGTTGTTGGAGTGGAAATACAGATTCAGTTGCGGTGCCGATAAAGAGATGGATTGTGCTCTAGCTGGCCCATCCGGTATGGTTTTCCCTTGAAATACGCTGTAACCGTGAATCGAAGTAAGTTCTACACAGTTTTTTCTTGCAATCTCGTTAAGATAGTGTGAATAGGATTTGACAGATATAGATTTTTCTGTATGTAGCGAAGTACTTGAAATGTAAGCTGGTTGTTGGAAAGTATAAGAATATTCCTACCGAAACTTCTAGATTCGTATAGTAAATCGGCCGTTTGCTTGATGGTGAGAATAGTTCGGAGCAATTTTAGCGGGGTTGAATTTGGGCACCTTTCTGATTGGCGTATGCCGCTTTGAAGAGCGTTCCACGGTTTATCACCAGTTCAGTTTCCTGATAACCTCAAGGACTTGGACATTACCTGTGTACTGGGTTGTCTATCGAACAAAACCTGTTCGTCTGTTTGTGATTTTTCCTACCCCCTTGTCCCAGCACCATTTCTTAAGCATTATGTTGCAAGTCTCGATGATGTCCCTAATGACCTTCAGATATTATCCGATACTTCAGATTGGTAGGTCATCATAAACACATGCTTCAACATTGCAACGTATTGTTCTAAGCTTATAGAGATTGCATAATGAAGGAGACCAGGCCACTCCCTGAGGAGTTAGATGCTATCTCATTTGACTGGCGTCTAGTTCTAAGAGGATGGTTTGGCAAGTTAATAAAAGTTTGATCAGCCAGATAACCGTTGTATCGACGCTTTAGATTATTTCAAACTGCAAATGATTGAGTGATCGGCTGTTTCAATTGATTAAGTATTTTTATATACCTGTTGTGTTGAAGCAGGATGGGTCGGGTAAATTAGGAACCTGACAGCTACGGGAATAGGTTCAAAGTTGTAAGAAGAAACAATCTGAGATATATTGGCCTGTAAACAAAACCGTGGCCTAGTTTTCATGATATCTTCTTTGATGCTTCTCAATTTAATGATTAATACTTTTTTTTGAGGTTTAAGAAAAATTGTAAATTTCATGTTCTTGCTAAGTCAACTGCATTTTTTAAAGTGCATTTTATTATAAGCAAATGTATTGTTCCCAAATTATTACAAAGCAATAGTTTTATCAAATATTGTAACTATTCTTGTTTCATGTCCTATTGCCCAAGCTCTGTAGACATGTATAATAATAATGATGTTATATGCTTAAGCTCAGTCTCTTAACAATTTTCATATTGCTAGGCTAATTATCAGAGTGGTAGTTTTTGTTATTGATTTAATTAATAATACGGTAATAGTAACGTTAATTTTCCAATTATTTGCAAAAAAGCAGTTAAAGGTTCTACATATATATTTCCGCTCAACTCTTACACACCTTTATAAGTTCAAAAGGACGCAATGTGCAAACATAAATATTTTAGATCACAGATTTGAATGCAATCATCCAAATTTTATCCGGTAACGATTAAATTAATTCAATTTTAATATTACATAACTCAGTTTCAATGCCGTTTAACTTCGAAGCATTATTGAAAAATAAAACGAAAGAATTAAAAGAGTTCCATTTAAGCTCTATTTTCAATAACGCGTTAATGTATAGCGAAACCAATTACATGATAAATTAATCAACAGCATTGTGGTGAAGTAATAATTATTACACACATCAATACATGAAAAACTAACATGTTTATATATCATAAATTGAAAAATTCGAAAATTCCGATAGCATCAGATTAATCAACGGAAAGTTTTACACGTCTTATATATGCATCTCGTTCACGCTGACGATGTTTTTATACTTAAGATATGTTTATTCCATCCTACACTAGCTTTATGGTCCAAAATATGATAAAGAAACTATGTATTGAGGGGCACCTGCAAAGTCTCTTTTAAAGAAAGGTTTGACGATAGCTACAATAAATTTGAAAAACGGAACTAAGCTTCGTTTTTGATAGAACAGACTACTTGAACGAACGGGAAAATTCTCAATGCCACTTTGATATACGAATAAAGCTACGATATTTTAATGCTTAAAATATGTTCTGATATAAAAGTTTAATGCTTTCAAAATCTTTGAAAATGCTGCTAAAATTATACTATTCCGGAATTGACCTTGTTTTACTTAACTATAGATAACTTCACACGAGGAATAAATTTCACAGTAAATACATTCCTAAGCGACCCTGTTAATATTTGAAACTTAATGAAGTGAAACGAAACATTTGTTTATAAAGAGTGCATTCGGCGGGAGAGTTGCCTAATGAGATTTTAGTTTACAATATTCTTGTGTTTTGCATATTTATTCAGTGTTTTGCACTTCACAGTGATATAAAATGGAAACAGAAAAATCACAGCCTCCTTCATCTAGTATAAGTGATTTACGCCGGTTTCGCATAAACAGAACTGGTAAAAGAATTATAGCTTTTCTTTTTTATTGAAAATGAGTTTTTCATCTACTTAATAGAACGTGTGCCAGGTAAAAAACGTATCCAGGTAATGGCAGACAGTGATAGCGATGGTGCTGAGTTAGCCAATTCTCCAAAGAAGATAAAAGTTGAACTCTCAATTAAAGACAAAGAAGAACGGTATTTAGCCGCGACGAAAATTGCTCCCCAGTATGATGCAATGGTAACCGCCAGTTATGGCTCATGATAAAATACATAACTTGTACCTTGCTTTAACCATTACAGGATATTCAAGATGCCCTTTTGCATAACGGCTGGGATGTGTCCCTTGCATTAAAGTACTTAAAAGAGCACTGTCAAGTTAAGCGGGGCTATCAGATACAGATTAAAAATGGATTAAAACAACCTAAAATTAAGCACAACACAGAAGCTGATGATTCCGAAGATGAAGTGCGCCATACTGCAGATCAAGTATATGATAGTGATGAAAGTGACACAGAAATATCGAATGAAATGACTGGACAAAGGAAAAAAGTATTTCAGTTCATGAATAATGCTACACTTCTGGAATTACAAACTGTGAAGACATTATCTGAAAAAAAAGCTGCCCTTATTTTGGAGTTGAGGCCATTTAAAGATTGGGCAGATTTAAGGAAAAAATTGGAGTCTAATAAGTCTTTGTCAGCAGATTTATTGAACAATGCTCAAGAACTGATTAATAAACAAAATAATGTCGCAAATATTTTAGAGAAATGTAACAAAATGGTGAAGCGATTAGAGGCTGCTATTGAAACTGGTGCAGGAATTACGGAGCAACCGAGACTATTAAACAACAAGTATATTATTTGAAATTCCTTATAAGTATACTATTCAAAATGAAATCAATAGGTACAAACTCGCTGATTACCAAATTATAGGATTAAATTGGTTAACTGTAATGCATAATCAAGCAATGAATGGAATACTAGCAGACGAAATGGGCCTTGGAAAAACTATACAGATTATTGCTTTTTTAGCTTATCTTAAAGAAAATCGTTTAGCCAAAGCTGCTCATTTAATTGTTGTACCGTCCTCAACATTGGATAACTGGGAATGCGAAATTAACAGGTGGTGTCCCCAATTAAAAGTTGAAAAATATCATGGCACCCAAGAAGAACGTCGAAGGATGCGCCAAGTATATGCTCGAGAAGGTTTTACTGGATTTGATGTGTTACTCACAACGTAAGCTGAATCGATTTGTAACCAAACTATTTTCATAAATTAATTTATTCACTTATTTAATAACTTTAGATATCACATTGTCTCGTCTACTCCTGAAGAGCGGAAAATGTTTCGAGTGTGCAAATTGCACTATGTAATATTTGATGAAGCTCATATGCTGAAGAATATGACTACGCAAAGATACGCCAATTTAATAACCATTAATGCTGAAATGCGGATCCTTTTAACAGGAACGCCCTTACAAAATAATCTTTTGGAATTAATGTCACTTCTCTGTTTTGTTATGCCAAAGTTTTTTTCGAAAAGCATTGAAGATATTAAGAGTCTATTTGCAAAGGTGCGTTCAATACATTATACACTTATAGCACTTAGAACCAGTAATCGGAGACGTATCACAATGTATTCCGATATTATCAGCATCGCCACAGTAATTGATATATCCATGCTCGTCTGTCTGTCCCTAAGCAAGAACGACAAACAATGACTTGAGTTAGATTCACCGAATTCTCAAATATTCTATGGAAAAATGTATGATTCAATTTAAGATCCGAACAATATTTTAAGTACATCCAGTAAAATTCATTACCCAAACATGAACATAATTGTTTAAAAATTAGAGGTATCTCCAATACATTTATGTAGTCCAAAAAGAGGGCTTTAAGCAAACTTACTGACACTCATCAATGTAATTCCACAAAATTTAATAATTGAGTTCATATGAATTCTATCAATGCATCTACTTAAAAAAGGCATAATTAGATGAAAAGTTTCTTCAACTGTACTGATGTGGTCTAAAAACAGGATTTTAAGTATAAATTGCTACACATCAATTATATTAAAAAAAAATTTTTTTTTTGGTTTTCAACCAGAATTATTAAATTTTCTGATTTCTCTTTCGAAATTTCGAAGCGACATAAATCACATTGTCGGCGAAAGCCGATTGTAACTTTCTTAATAATTAATTTTTTTTTCAGAAAACAAAATCGGATTCAAATGAAGACGCCTCACAATTTCAGGAAACACAAATTGAAAGGGCTAAACGAATTATGAAGCCGTTTGTTTTACGTCGATTGAAAAGTGATGTTTTGAATAATTTGCCTAAAAAAATGTCTATTATAGTATGTATCTTACAATTTATTTGCTAATTTCTTTTAAAACACAATTTTTGTAATAGACTAAAGTTCCAATGAGCGAGAAACAAAAACAATACTACAACAATCTTGTTGTTTATTATTCTAATAACAAAGGCGAAATATGTAGTGGTGACCGAGCGGGATCAACTATAATGATGGATATGCGGAAATGTGCGAATCATCCTTTATTAATGCGTTATTTTTTTGCGGATGATGACTTAAGAGATCTTTCCAACCGACTAGCAAACTGTACGGCTTTTAAAAAATCAAATCCTCAGTATATATTTGAAGAACTTGCTGTAATGTCTGACTTCCAAGTTTGGCAACTTTGTCAAAAATATGTAAGTGCTGTCATTTATAAAACAATATATATTATATTCCAAACATTTTGAAGGAATTCTATGATATCACTATACCAGAAAAATTGATTTGCGATTCAGGGAAATTCGCACATCTAGATACTCTCCTTCCTAAATTAAAAGCTGAAGGACATCGAGTCCTTGTCTTTAGTCAGTTTACTATGATGCTGGACATCGTTGAGCGTTACTTATCTATACGGAACCATGGATATTGTCGCCTGGACGGATCGACTGCTGTAGAAGAGCGACAGGACTTAATTAATGATTTCAATTCCGATTCGGGAATATTCATTTTTCTACTTTCAACGAAGGCTGGAGGAGTCGGTATTAACCTAACAGCTGCAGATACGTGTATAATACATGATATAGATTTTAATCCATATAATGATAAGCAAGCGGAAGATCGTTGCCACCGAATGGGACAAACACGACCTGTTACTATATATCGTCTAATTTCAGAATCAACTATAGAGGAGGGAATGCAAATGGTTGCTGAAGAAAAACTAAAATTAGAACATGATATTACATCAACTGAAAAAGGTGAAATGCATGAGCAACGTTGTGTTGTAAAACTATTAACAATGGCATTGGGTCTTGATAAGGATGAAGAGGAGCAATTGAATAAATCCATTAATAATTCTTTAACATCTCCGACTAAATAAAAATTATTTTATCATCTTTTATTATATATTAAATTATTAAACACTTGAAAGATTTGTGAAGTTTGGTAATTTTAAATAATTTTCACTAAATTGCTGGTAATAGTTTCTTAACGAACGAAAGGTACGAGGTAGTTAATTTGTCCCAATCAACCATAGCTAATAGACCCGAGATATTATGGGGTTATGCACATTTGGCGGATAAATATAGAATTAACAAATGTATCCGAAGACTTGAATATATTAGTATATACTGCAATTATTTTTGACGCTCCTTTTCTATTGAATCAATTTTCAATAGCAGCTGAACTGCAACATTTCCGTTTCGTCGACAAATAGATTTTACATTTTTCTGTTGGCGTGAAGTTATCTAAAAATGTTACCACAAGGTTTAAGGACCAATAGAAATGAGCAAAACAGTTCATAGATATATATAACTCATAAGAGAGGTTGTTATTCTGTGTGTGAAATTATCAAAAAATCAAAACTTGGCGGTGAAAATGAAACATAGGATTCACTATGAAAGAACAAAAAATTTAAAGTGATAATTTTTGTGAATATAAACTAGATCTGATCCACTACTACATTGCAGTACCTTGCAATATAGTAAATTTTACTAAAAACCATTCCTCTAGACCAAATTAGAGACAAATAACACGATCATATGTATGTAACAAACTGTTACAATCAGGTGGGTGAGCCCTATAAAAATTTTACACGTATGAAAAATTTAATAAAATCAAGCGATGAAATTAAAACACCATGAAAATGAATCATTGCCAGCACAGCTGTAACATACAATGTTGGGTTATAGTCATATTTATCATTAACAATGAGGTTATGGTCACTTTTATCAATTAAAATTTTGTTCATGGAAATTCATGAGGTCATAATATACAATCATAAATTTTCAAATTGTATAAAATTTAGTAAGTGATACATTATAATTCCTTATTAATTAATTAGTTAATACTTACGAAAAACTTTTTTAATAGTAATTTTGGAAAATGCAATTAATTCTTTTGCGATATAAAGGGACAAATGTACACATCAAATAAAATTACTTCTTCGAGCGTATATTTCAAAATAATTTCGATGTGATTAAATAATTTGTATTTATGTTTTTCTGTTTCATCGGACACTTCTTCCCCCATTCCTCCTCCGGTTCTTCATTAAGGTTGTTATCACGCATGATTTTCAGAGAATTTTTGCTTGTCGAATATATTATACATATACCTTATTTCTTTTAAAGTGCTCATGTTCTCTTTAAGAGCCTCTTAAATAAATAATCCTGGTCGTAAGTGTGATTTGCCACTTAGCACAAAATGATTTTGGATCATAAACCAATTCACGATGGGACTGTTATTAACATGTGCACCAGGTGGATGGACGGAAATTACTTCGTAATGACTATGTTAGAAAATTGGTCATTAAAGAAAGGATTGTCTTCATTATAGGTAATCGATGCTTTTATATCTTCATGAATTTCAATTAGAATTTCGGGCTCATGCTGGCATTCGCGCACAAAATACTTGAATTGGTCTTCTATGATACGGATATAGAGTGATGCTGGATAAAATTGAATAAATGAAGGTATTCCAAGAAGAGTAGCAGAATAGGTAATGATGCAATGATGAATTGGACTTTTTTCAGAAACTATACACGTTTTTTCGTCAAGAATCGGTGAAAACCTGCAAAAGTAGATATGTTATTGTATGTATGGTGACTTGGAGAAAATTTAATTTTCAAAATTTTTGATTATATATAATCTTGAAGAGGAATCCAAAATTGCACATATAGTGTTAGATTCCTTAAAAACTGTGCTGTCGGTTTTCCTAAATGTTACAAGTGGCTGAAACCATGTTCAGCAACAACTACAAAATTGGAAATGATACATACCCGTAGATACTGTTAGAGGGAGCGGAGAAGAATTTTATAGGATCCCCAGGTCTTAAAGGACTTCCATTACGCAGTCATCAAATCGGAAGGTAAAATTTGTATGGGTGTATTATGGCGGACACTAGAGTTTGCCATACGGAACTGAATGCAAAATCAAAAAACTAAATTTAACGAATTCCTAAAAAAGGACTTTTTCCAGGGGAAATTTCTTGCATTCGATCACATGTTAACAGCAAAAATATTAGGAGCCCGATGGGTTGTGAGAAAGGACGAATACTGCATTGTGCCATAAAAGTTTACAGCGAAGGAGAGGTATATGAAATGGGATGTTCTTTCTCTAATAGAATACTTATTTAATCCAGCATGTTGGTGATTGCTCTCCATGGCGATCACCAAAGTCTTTATTCAACGTATGTGGATGGAAAAAAGGAAGGGTTGAGATCTTTCTAACTACACTATATTTTGAATAGATAGCGTATTTGGATGGAAAATTACAATTTTAAAATTTCTCGGTGAATAAAAGCATCAGAGAAAATTATGTTGTAACAATTTACATGCGTAATGAAAAGAAAGATTAAAGCAAGTTGTTTCCGACTTAATCGCTAGTCAAACAAAAACTTTGAAGAACCTTTTGGATCATACCCTTTAAAGCAAAAGATAGGCAATTCTGTGTTGTCGTAACAATTGTATTGAAATGTGTGGAAAAGGCACCATGAAAATGATCTACGTTTGTGGCAAATGTAATATCATAGATCTTACGTAGCGCACGTAACTGCAAATGGCGTTATGTTGTGGTATGGTCACTCACAACTGAGATCCGATAGGTGCACTTGATCATCTGCAACACCCTTAGGTTTTGAAAAATTGAAAGAATAATTACAAAACAATACACCAGAGGAGATTGTGTTTACGCACAATCTGACAGTTCATTTTCAATAAGAAGCTTGATTATATCTTTGAATATCTTCAACGGGCTTTAAAGAATATAGCCAGGTTATAGGCAACTAGCCAATAACCCATCATTATTGTATGTAGTTTCCAGTTGTATTGAGATATGATTATACCCCCAAATTCTAGTAGAATTGTTGCATAAAATCTCATCACATAAAACAACTCGTTTAATACGCGGGTTACTTAGACAAAAATACTGTGTAATCTATCTGAAAACTTCAAACCGAACAATAATTCACGAAACCATGTCAAGATTCATTTAGAAATGGTTTCAGGTACAAAAAAACTACTATGCAGAAAGTGTCTTGGCATTTCATACCTAGTACGGCAGGAACGAGTAGATTGTAGAGAGGTAAAAGCGCCAGAGGTTTTTTGAATGCACGTTTGATACCGTTAAAATTCGTCTTTAGAGAAAATACTATTGGCAAGGATAAAAGGATTTCTTAGGTCAAGGTCAATTAGTCCAATTTCAAATACTACAGATGATCTGTCACCGTCGACACTGGTACATTTATTAATAGGTGCTCCCATCCTTCCTAATATAAAATTACATGCCCATGTAGTATCGGAATCCTTGGTACAACTGGAGAAAAAATTCATTGAATAACCCAAGTTCTACAAGAAATGGAATAGTACGACACAGTGAAATATTCAAATCGAAGACATGGTAGTTCGCGCGGAAGGGTGCACAGACTCTGACGTACAGGTTTACTGAACCCATCATAAAATTAGTGGTGTTTCCTCATTCTGGAACTATATAATCTATCACTTCGAGATAAATACTAGGTTTGCAAAGGTTTCCGTCATACGATGATTAACATACGTTAGTGGAAAGGATAGAATGTTTACAGAAAGCTCAATATTGCATTAACTTTATATCTGTGGTACATATTAAAAGCAGCTGCAACATCTCAAACGGATGCCTATTCTATGGCGAGAAGCACTACACATTGCTGCAAACCAAGCGAAGATAGCAACGAAGGTCAGCCTGTATATACAAATATAGTAGCAGTTAAAAATGAACAGGTGGACAATACGTAGAAGGATTTTCCGGCAGCATTAAATCACAATCAGGAAATCCGCTTGGTGCGATCGCACGGTAAAATTACTCACGGTTATATACATCGAAGATGTTCGACAAAAGAAGGCAGCATAAAACCAGTGCAGCCAGCGCAAGCTGTGCATATTGGAACTCCACACTATCCCACAACAAGCCAGTTAATTCGAGGGACTAAGTCACTTGATTAATAGAAAGCAGCATCACTAGAACGATCATAACCATGGCACAATCAGCAGAGGGAATGGTATTATTCAACGGTGCAAAGGGACTCGCTTACTCAGCTCTAGAGGTAATTGACGACAGCGGCACCATGTTCTATGCTGGGATTGCTCTGATAAGCCGATACTGCCAAAATAGTAGTCGATACGAGCACACATCATATAATAATTGGCAGGGATGTGCATTTGCGCAGCTTGAAGGGAAGTTTGTTTTCGAGTCGCCCTCATCGGAAAAAGTCAAAATGAGTAAAATATTTCACTATGAATCAAGATACTACGTAAAGACGAAGGTATTCAATATTGAAAAAAATGAAATGAATTGAATGAAGAAATACAAAAAAATAGAATTTTAAGGGAACGGCGAATTTGGTCAGCATTGCACGAAAGCAGCGACCCATGTACTCTGAATTTTGTGAGAGATTTTTTTTTATGTTAAGATTCAAACCGGTTTTATACTCGAGAATATAACTTCAAAATTTTTATAACTCTTGACTAAGCATAAATTGATTCTATCACATAGGACATATGATACCGTGCTCTGTAAATTGTTATGAATTTTAACTAGTTTTCCATGTTATAAGTAACACATTAAAAAAAGTTATAATGTTTTTAATTATTGCCACGGAATTTTTATGTTTTTATTTAGTAGTGATATTATTAATAAAGAATAAGAGGTAAAAAAAAAACAAAGTAATGCATAAATGAGCGAAGTGCACTCTCTGCTAAAATATTGGTAAATAAGGAAGACTCTTAATATCTCAAAACTATTCAATCGACACTTGCTAAATTTTTTTTATTATTGGAGTATTTTAAGCGCTATTTAATTGATATGCAGCAGTTATGAGAATGCTCCCACTTGCGTATATATATTGAATAAATCGTAAAATGCTCTTAGAATTAGTAATACATTACTGATTAGTTTATTAAGTGCATATAAAATTGTAAACAGTACTATTTTAATAAAAATTTTTCATAATAAAAATTTGTTTGCCTTACATTGCCATTTTCCCAATCATGAGTTCCATACTTTAGTAATTTTACTATTATGTTTGTGGAAAGTGTTGTGAAAATATTGTGGGGCTGTTGAATTTTCAATAAGTCTGTGAAATTCAAAATGTTTTTCTATTTAGCGTGTTTTCCCATTGTATACATACCTAAATTAATTATTTATAGACTAGAGCTATTTCCCATTTTTCGAGAGTATATAGGTAACTTACTTTATTGGCTTAATTGCTGCAGTTTTTTGCCTCAGCAAGGAGGATCCAGCTGTCTAATCTCTTTGCTGGCTGGGCCTATAACGAATTCCAATCGTTGCGACACACTCATTCAAACGGTACGACGTTTTCTATGGGCGAAATTTTGGTCTTTTCGTGTTTAAGTAGAATTTTTAGGGTTTTCCTTCAGGGCGCTACCGAAACGAGCATAATGTGAGGCTTGTATACTTTGATTTTTAATTTTTGTGAACGAGCTTTTTTCGTCAATTGTTAACTGAGCCTGTACAAATACCTGATTAAAAAAGTTATCTTACATTTGATTTGTAGTCTGATGTTGCTATTTATGATTACCTTAATAATCTTTAACCTCTTCAAAATTGAAGTCTTTAATTTTCAACGGATTCCGCCAGGCTCAAATCTTTGTATATTAATCTGTTTGAAGTTTCGTTAACAACAAA
>JXPQ01027228.1:0-14810 GCA_001014675.1 Ephydra gracilis
CCGCAATTACTTTTTGGGCAACCTAATAGTTAAGTGTATAAGTGCGAAAGTTGTGCAAGTGGACGTAGCCCGCGATTCTTTATCAGAATACTCAATGATGAAATCTGAAAACTGTCCCCAGATTATACTTTGTCGTAGTTTATTTGATATAGCGCGATAACATTATTTATCGTAAGTGTGGAACAAAAATGATAATTTGATTTTACCGTTTTTTTGCAGTCTATTCGTAAACATAGCTTCTTTAAAAAACATGAAATTGGGTATGTGGTGTGGTGAATTCATAAAATTTTTTTCTTAACAAAGTACGGTCTATACTCCGTCTTAGAATACTTCATACCCGATCCATGAAAAAGTTGTGTTCTGTTAGTTTTGTTCGATTTTCCAAACCCCCATGATTGATCCTTTTGTTTTTGTTTAAAACCATTTTTATGAAACTAACTTATCAGCTATTATTAATCTTTCCATTAATATTTGCACGAATTAATTGTTTTAAATAGTGAATATCTCAATTCCAATTTTTTAATTTGTATTTTTACGTAGTTTTGAATAAAGAGGTGTACTGGAGATAACCAAAATATTCATCTGACAAAACTCAAATCTTACTTAAGTTTTTCTAGTTCTTACGGGCGTAGAGGGACAGGCCATTTCCAATCACTCGTTCTGGGTGCTGCAAACGTAACGCCAAAATTAAAACTTGCTAAAAATAAATTCATTATTGGCAAAGTCAACATTTCAATGACCTCGACCTATTCAACCATGGAAACCCTGTTCCTGACACAACCTAACTTGGAGAAAAAGTTTAAAAATTCATTGGAAGTTTCAGAAACTACACGTAAATAAAGAGTAATCTGCGGATACTAAAGTTATGGAACACGATGCATCACTTTGTAAGAGGTTCGATTGGCTACGTGACTATTTCTTACTTATAAAAAACAAAACAGTGCAGAACATATAAGATGCGATTGGTTGTTGGAAATATTCAAAGAAATACAAATTTCGAAAGGAATATGCAATTTCGATAATGATGACATTCGTAATGGTTTGATTGGTAGTCACATTGTAAGATGTAAGTATTGCAGACAGGACAGTTATACATCAATCATCATCAGTTACGGGACAACATGATATCATAGATATAATTAGAATTCAACATGAAACTCTTTCCTGTTACCCGACATTTGACGGTGAATACTTCCAAGCTACAGGAATTGGCCACAGTTTCCGAATTCGATCGCATTAGATTGCTATAAAGACATAAGTTATGAATGAATTGCCTGAAACAACGGCGTTAACGCATATTGTGACACAGCAATTAATGTTCTGCAAAATTGAATTATATTTTACGTATGTGCTTGCCATTAAAATCAACTACAATGTCTCTATTAGGGACGACTTAACCATTTAACGCTTCATTGACCATCAGGAATTAAAGAAAATAAGGGATATTATGTCATGTTGGGAGTTGGTGCATCAAATCGGAATAACACAAGTTTGGAATATCGTAAATTATTAGTTAGGAGACGTAATCAAAACAACCTATATATTTCCACAGTGTAATTGTGCCAGATAGCAGAGAGGCAGGATGCGAAACATCGAATGATACTTCCAAAAAATATTTCCATAAGAAAACTTCATCAGAAAATGGTGTAGAAAACAATCATAAAAATCTGACTAAAAAGTCTTTATTATTGATTTCTGGTCCACCAAACAATGAAAAGAATCCCTACACAACCCTACTTTTGCCGATTATGGGAAGCGACAGTAAAGGTGGCCACGGAACACTTTGTGGGAACATTACTAATTACGTTAAAAACATACGATGACGATTGTTGTGAAGGTGAAAGGAATTTTAAATTTACGGCCTTATACACTCATGTCTGACAAATCCAAATTATGTAACCATCTAAACACCGGTAGATTTTTTGATCAGTGAGTCCTCACTGCCACTGTTGACGCTCAAGCTCCATCACTGAAGACCAGCATAACTAAAAGGTGGAATTTAGTAACGTATCTTAGATATGAGCTCTAGGGCAGAACGTCACTTGAGGTCTTGAAGTAATGTAAGGTTCATATCACTTCAGCAGCACACACAGTATATTGCACTTTAGGCATGGTACCGTTCATGCAGGGACAAGCATTCGATCATTATCTATAATGATCTACTCCCGATTTTAAAAGAACGGGTAATATTAGAAAAAAATGACACAGGCTACACAAAACAAATGTAACCAGATGAGGGAAGGGCTGGGTGTGAAGAAGCAATTCACCAAAGTAATAGCTCCTTAGCTGTTGTTGGATAAAGAAACTTACTCTTATCCGCAATTCGTTTTTGGCGTGAACCCATTAATAACGTTAGAAATGTAGCGAGTGCGCTTGTTTGCTAGATCATGAAGGGAATTGGTTCAACCATTCAACCATTATGCGTATAAATGGTATTGTGAGCAATTCAAAATAAATATGAAATGCACAACGACATGAATTGGAACTCGAACAAGCTTTTCTGAGGATTAATACTCAGTTCGTCATAATCATGGCCCAATAACGAAGTGCGCAGAACGTGCTAACTGATGTTTTAGCTGACACATATCACATTAGAACCAGCATGTTAATGGTTTCATTCGCACGACTAAGAACTGACCTTAAAACAATGGTAGTCCAGTAACCATCAGGCTTATCAATGCCGATTAATATATATATCTTCATAAACCAGTGACGATGAAGGGGCGTAAAAATCACAAAGTTATATCTCTTGATTATCTTAAACGACTGACTTCATTCTGATAACAATATGCGACAATAATTCTTTTAAAAGATACCTGAAGCAATTCCAGATCAAACTTCTATTAATCAGAGTGTCTTGAAAATTGCACATAACATTTCAAAGGTATATAGATCCCAACTTTCATATTCAGCGTCATGCAACTTCAAGGCCGCGTATAAGTGCAATGATCAATAACGCAACATAGGTCCTGAGATGAAATATTTCAAGAAATTGAACTGCATGTCAAATATAATGACGATTTTAGAAGCACAATGACACCGAGTCCTGCTCTGCGAAGAACTCCCAGGGTTAAGTTTATAGTAGAGATGTACTTAAACTGTCGTTCAAACCAGTGAGATATTAAATATTGGAATAAAACCTAAGTATAATTGAGTTCATTAACATTTAACTTTTGAAAATGCATATGCTATGATTCCCAATTGATTACCATGCAACTTCAACACCCAACACCATTTTTAATCGATAAATTTTTATTTTACATTACTTTTTTGTAATCAATACCAAATAATAGTATTTTTATATTGAAACATTGGAACTTCTTTATTAAGTTTCGTTCCAATGCAAAATACATATCAGGCTGATATAAATATGTGCACTTCATCTTTATCATATATACATATGTAGCTATTGTATTCAATATTTTCATAAAGTATTTTTTCCTAATAACATATATTTAAAAAGCAATTTAGCTTTCCTAGACTTTTTAAATTGTACTGCGACAAGATATGAACGTTTCTGCTTGAAATGTTTAAAAGTCTCGTAACACGCTAGGTCGGAGCAAGGTTATACTTTATTCAACTGTCACTGTCCCAACTCTATTAAAGGTATTTTTGCATCAAACCCTACGTGGTTACAAAAGTACACATAAATACTTCTCTGCCAATGAATAATATAAAAATAGTTTCATTTTTAACACATTCTCAGTTTGTGTTTCGGTTAAAAGCCACGAACAACATATGACAAATACAACAACACAAGCAATGGTGGTGTAGCAATGAATGCAGGTGATCATTTATTAAGCGCAGTTTGGCTGAAAAGTTCGTAGGCTATCACAGGGATGACGCTATTAGAATTAAATTAATATAATTTTTAGTTCACTCTAACCTTCAAAAGACTGGTGATCAAATTTGACAACTGTCGGATGATTAGTTTGGGGGATATAGCATTTTGAGTGAAGAGCTTTTTTTTTTTGTAGAAAATTGATAGAAAAGAATTTAGATAAAAATAAATCATTGCCTTTCAGGAAAATGCTTGATAAACACTATTCCGACATCGCACCAGGGAAATAAACAATTGAGAAATTGGTTCCTAAGTTCAAACGAGGCGAAATATCCACAGAAAACGATGCACTCAGTGGACGCTCCAAAGACCAACGAAAATACAAAAAGATTCCCAAAACTTAAAAGATAAGTTGGCCATCATACCTTGTGACCGAAATAGCAGAGGAAGCTTCAGAACATTTCGTGCATGAATATTTGGGTATGCGAAACCTTTCATCAAAGTGACGATGCATAAAATATGGCTACATAATTTCACACTAGATTGAAAACATTCGTCATCTGTGGGATACGGTGGGGAAGTAAAGCGTACAAAAATGCATCAGTTGGCTGGCAAAGTTATTCCATTCTGGAATGCAAATAGTGTTATATTCATGGCCTGTATAGAAAAGGAAAAAGCATCGATAGCGACGAAAATTGCCGCATTTTTATAAAAAGTAAGTAAGTTTCATCATGATAATGCATCGTGTCACAAATCAATAAAACCGATTTCAAAATGCATTGATTTTGGTTTGAAATTTTTCATCATTCCCCACATTCTCTGTTCACCAGCAAAATTTTCCTTTTCTCAGACCTCAACAAAATGCTAACTTAAAAGAAATTTATCGCCGATAAAGTGATGATTGCCAAAACTGAGGCATAACATAAATCGTACTATAAAATTGGTATCGAAAAAATAACTGACCGTTATAATTGCTGCATCGCCCTAGAATGCAACTATATTGAATAATGAAATTAAATTCAATAAAAAAAAAAATGTTTTCTCCCACCCAAAAACTCCTATGGAGTGTATGCACTTGGAATATGAGGTCAATCTATAAATCGGGTTGATGGGCCAGGATGCCGAAAAATGCACTAATCTACTGTAGTGGTCATGTCTCGATTCAAGTATTCTAGACGTGTACCTTAACGTATCTGAAGGGTGCCAATATCAAGTCTAAGCGCTTTCATTCCAAATTCAAAGAAAAAATACAACATGTCCTTCGCCAGTTTGACATTCAGAAAAAAAAACAGCTCAGGTATTTTGCTACAACCTTAATGTGCCTCCACGTGCCACTTGTCTGGAATTGTCCTGCCTACGAGAGATACCCTGAAAAAATGCCTGAAGAGAAGTGGCTCTTCCAGATGGAACAATCATTAGTTTATGAAATGAAAATATAGCAAAATCGAGATGCATGGCAGCCGCAAAGCGAATCGAAAATTCTTTTAAAGATTAAGTGGCAACCCCCGTTTCAAAATGATCTTCCAGATTCTATGGGGAATGCTGTTTCCAAAGCTTCAACTGATTAAGTATGACTTCAGAAATGGTGATCTTGTCATCAGCCGGATCTTAACATTGCGGAAAATATTGAAGAGACCCAAGAAACCATATAAACGCCATCTTGTCTGAGTTTGGTACAAACCGAAGAAGAATATAAACAAAAAATACTTAAGAACGGCTTTGTTGTCGTTGAAGTTAGAACTGAACTGGAGAAGGATTGAGATACCGACCGGTGTTTCTGACAAGGTGACTCCGGATGCCGTAACTTTTTTAACTTGATGATAGAGAAAAACATGGGTTGCGTGTTTAACGACCAATCGTTCCATTTTCTTTAAGAGAAGTAAAGAAAATGGTAAATGGCCCTAATTGACAAATTTGCGATACGATGGAATCATGAACTGAACGAAGTCTGCGGCGAAGTTCACATGGTCAAATTAAAAGTTATTGGGTAAGTTGGTTATGGCACATCGCTCGCATTGATGAGTCAGAACCAGCTTTTGATTCTTATCCGTGCTGCAGTAGTCGCAGAAGAGTAATACCAAACCCGTGTCCGCAACTAACAAAGTATTGCAGCATGTCAAAATGCTGGGTATTCGCAAATACCATCAACGAAAATAATTGCATATTCTTTATTTAATGCTTGCAGTGTTTCGTAATTTCGGATAATAATTACGCATACATGAAAACTTTTATATTTTATGGCAAACCATCCACAAAAACCGAATAGCTAAGATTATATTCTTGTCATCTGTACTTTATACATTTTTTTCCAGGCAAGGCGAGAGCGGTTCTGGCTATACTTTTAAGACTCTTGATGTCAGACTTCAGTTTTCCTATATTCGACTGTCACCGTCTTGACTAGTATAAGCTTTGATTTATGTCGTCAACGTCGTCGATTGCAGAAGCCGATATAAAATTCTGGGCTCCAAGCGATAATTTTAGTTTTGTGAATTAGAATTTTTTTTCTTTATTTTATTTTTCTATTTGTAGGAGCTCAAAATAATCAATCATCAACAACTACACCATTTTAATTTTAAATAAATATTGTGATTTTCTTTATGTATTATATTATATTCGTAGGCGGTACGTTGCATGTCTACGGATTCGTTAGTTTTAAGATTGTGTTACCATGTACTTTGTAGAAATAAACAGATTCCATAATGAGGACTACCTTCTGACACTATGTCGAATACGAATTTATAAATATTTGACCAACTTTTATAATGGAACATACTTATTTAAAGTGATACACATAATATATAATATTTCTAAAAAAATAACTGCAAATCAGAAGAGTTGATATTCTTCCTATTTGTGTATTTTATAAAATATTACTTCAAATAGAATGTTTTTTTTTTTTATTAATTTTGCAAATGCATAGCTTTAAACAGTATAGACACGCGTAAGTCTGGATATAAATAGTAAATGACGTCATTTTTCCCCTCGGATTACTAGCGATATACATTATTCCATTGCAAAAGGAACCAAATTAATTCTCTGTTGCTCACTCATAAAATTACCTTACGGGATATACAGTGCTTTATTTCTTTCATCGACCCAATGCGGCCAATAAAAAATTTCTTGAGTTTTAAAATTTTTTGTATTAGAATTTTGTATTAGAATTACAAATTATTTTAATTATTTGGTTTTAAGTTTTACGTTCGCAACCAGTAATTAAGATTATAAAATGTTTTGTCAAATACGAGTGTAATATTATGAAATATGCACCAAAATGTAATTTTAAGGTATGAATTAATTTTACAACATATATAAATATATGGATTATGGATGTACAAATGTTAATACTTGCATGATAAAACTAACATTTTATAGCGATTGACTTGTAATTGTATTTGATACTAATTTAATTCATTGCTATCAAAATTTATTGAAAAACTCATTTTGAATACATATTCTGTATATATAACTATTACACTAACTAATAGACTATAACATATTAATATAATTTTAACTCCTTTAATGTATTATAAAAATGTATTTATTTCCATTTAATGTGTATCAAGACTAATTAAAAGTTAATAATTTAAAAACGACACCAGCACTTTTACTTCTATATATATATATAACTGGCGTGAAATGAAAAACACTTTTTCCAGCAACACGTTTCTTTCAAACCGGACAATAGAACATAAGATCACAATCTTTTTTTTAACATCAATATATTTAAGCTAAGGTGCACTGAAATCGAATATTAGGAAAATATAGGGAAACATTAAAAAATTGGCTATTATAATGAAACTCGATCTTTCCCCCACATACCGCTTAATGCATATCATAGAAGACCTATTCAATAATTCACTGACCTAGTGTCATAGCATTGTACTCGTCACTTTTCGAAAAAATTCCATATCATCATTGGTGATTCTGGAAAATGTCTCGAAATAACTTCCATACAACTTTCCCCCATACCCATATAAACATATACCACACATACTCAAGTAACCAAGTTTCATATTTTTCTGCTCTTCAGTTTTTGAGAAAACATTTCATCCACATTTTTGTAAAGAGGAGCAAATCTGAATAATAATTTTTAATTCCATTTCCTCGATTTTCCCTATATCCTACTTTAGACATATGCATGATACTATCATTGTTCATATTTCGGCCAAGTTTCATATCATTGTGCTTGTGAGTTTTCGAAGAAAATTCCACCTCATCATTTCATCATTGGTGATTCTGAACGATATCTGGAAATAACTTCTCCCACACAAGTTTCCCCGATACATACATTTCATATAACATCCTATTGAAGTATCTACTGACCAAGTTTCATAATTTTCTTCTATTTTCTGTTTAATATACAAAGCGTCGTAAAAACTTAGGGATTGGTACTAGTTTTCACAAATGCTATCAACATTGAGGTTTCAAGATTAATAATCATGCTTGCATTTCGACAAACAAATTTATGCGATTTAACTTTCTGTAAAAAAGTATTTCAGATACTAACATCTTTACATACATCAAGCTAAATGCAATTCTCTTCATTAACAGACAGACATTCAAGATGAGTACTTGGTGATTGTTGGATGGCTTACGCCAAGACTTTGAGGCATGTGTACATTAAGAAGCTACATCGAAGACGATCATTAACCTATCGCTGTTAAGATACGAATGCATCTTTGCACAAACAGTACGGTACGAAACACACTGCAACGCAAATTCGACCTCCAGATGCATAATCACAAGATACTGCACAATTGCGTTCCTACCACCTCTAGACCAAACTTTTGTTGATGGTGTTGCATGATGTCTCAACGCTCTTGCAATTGCTGTTAACTTACAAAACATCAAAAAGACTGGCACGTCATGATTACTGATGCTTACATATTTTTGGTTCGGTTCAAAAAATACTACTTTGCTTTTGCATAAATCATGGTTAAACGAATTCGTTACAGACCACGTCTCAGAAATTCTAAATATAAGCACAATGTAACATGACGTCACCAACCAATCTAGCTGAATTTTTGTTTCGTGTTTCAGCACTACTGAATAGCCAATAAAAAGCTGGTTTTCCAGGACCAACCGTTTTAAAGAAAGCAATGTGGAACATCTTTGTAAATGATATAATTACTATACCCGATTCGGCATTTTAATGAATTTGCATATGTGAACCGTGTATTCAAGAAAGTTCAAGTGGACTCACACATCTGAATCAACTAACACTTTTTTATCAGAAGTAAACAATCCATCAAAGCTTTATAAACTTTCAATTCAAAAAATTATCATTTTTATGAAAGTTAATGGCATTTAAAACCCGGAAATATAGATTTGATGCAAAATGGGAAAATCGCCAAAAATCGAGTTTCATTTTATTCCCCTTCCCTGCATTTTTTTGTCTTCTAGGAGCTGGTGGTCAAATCGGCAAAAACTTTATTGATTTAAAATGTTTTTTAAGTTTGTCTAACCTACGAGGAGCTTCTCACGCAATTTGGTTGACAAGATGGTAACTTGCCACTGCGATTTACACTTACTTTCAATTGTCCCATAGCCTTTATTGGTTTTTTTACTATTGCTCTTTATCTTTGCTTAGAAGATTCAAAAACTTTAGACTACTTTTTAAGGTCTACTCCTGTGATGCATGTCACAATTAAATCATGTTTTACAAAGTAGAATAAACCAAAGTTTTTCTAAGGGATAACGACTATGTTCAGGGGAACTTTTTTATTATATTTCCTTAGTTGGATATTATATTTTTAGATAGTTTATAGTGAATATTGGAATTAAGATTTAAATTAATCTTGCGGTATGCATTAAAATGTTTGTATTATTCATTAAAAATGAATGCATAGCAATAGCAATGTTCAGAAAAATTATTAAAAAATACTTAGGTATACAGCTATTAACATGTAAATGTAGAAATGAAGGAGGAGGGAAATTGATAAATTATTTGGAGTCCTTGTTTTTATAGCCCGAGAGTAGCCGACTCCTGGGCCTTGCATTACTATGGTGAATTGCAAGTAACAGAATGCTTAACATAAATTGTGTTCATAGTTACTCTCTTTATACTGTCACTTAATTAAGCGCATTTCTGAGATTTAAAATGTGTGAAATAAATTAATATTAAACAAACCTTTATTTTATAATTTTACTGCCGCAGTCGGTAGGATCAATGTAAATGATTCGTCTAAGAACTTGCTAACAAAATCTTTTGCCTAGAAAGTCATATCTTTAATTTGAGCTTAAAGGCTAAAAGTTGAATCACATGTTCGTCTTGTTTAATTTTTTTTATTTCAGTAAAAGACTTGAAAAAAAAAATTTTTTTTGAAATTAGTGAGCGAAAAGTTCATAATTAAAGACAAAACAAAAAAAATCAAACAACAAAAACACGCTGAAAAAGTAAACTGTAAATCTAATGAGCACTGAAAATCTTTGTGAATAGTTAAGTTTATTGCATTTTGATTCCTTAGCACCGCAAAAAATCATAACAACAAAAAATACGCACCAACAATAAAGAAAATAACAGCATTAACAATAAAGAACATAGCAGTAACAAAATGGCCGAAGCGGCAGACAAAAGAATTAATGCAATGCATTAAACTTGTTGCTCCTTTTGATGGTGATCAAAATTATTTGGTGCTTTAAATTGAGAGAATTGATGCTTTAATTCCAAATTCGCTTACCCTGCCTACTGAGGAGAAAATTTTTTATTTTCAATGTATTTTAGGTGCGCTCAGAGGACCAGCATTGGACGTCGTTGGAAGAGAACAACCTGACTGTTGGATTACATTAAGACAATTGTTAATAACAGAATTTTGCGATAGTACACCAATTACTATAAGCATATTACAGGTAACTAATATTAAGTTTAAAGGTAATGTTAAACATTTTTATGAAGAACTGAATAACGAATTGTGTAATGTGAACGATAACATTAAGTTAGAAGAAACAAATTCAACAACTAAGACATTCCTTTACAGTAAACTAAACAAAATAGGTTTAAATACATTAAAAAAAGAACTACCAGTTCATTTCACCGCTTTTATAAATGCTAACTTAGCTTTAGATTTAAAAACTGATCTACAAATTTTAAGAGTAAACTCTATTTATGATAGTGTGGTTAACGAAAAACCATATTTCAAAAATCAACAAACTAAAAATAGACTACCAAATAATCAAAACTGAATGAGAAATCCATCACAAGTTCCAATTAATACGAACTCACATAGAAATTCTTCCTTTAATGATCAATACCATAACTAGGATAATAATTTCCCACAAGGACAACAATATTTATCCTACAATAATATCTACCACGCACCGACCTGATTCCCCCATAATTTCGAAAATAATGCTCCTTTTCACAACTTTCAGGATAACGAACAAAATAGCAATTTTCATTATTATGCTTACTCTAATGCACAGATTCTGTCACAACAGGTTCAAAATTTTAGAAGTAATGATTCAATTCAGAGTAGATTACGGAGATACGGTGTTCCCCAACCCATGAATGTGGATAACGAAAATTTTCGTTTAGATGGCCTTGGGAACCCTTACGGAGACTGACATTAGAAGTTAATAATAAACTTGTTACATTTTTGGTAGATAAGGGATCATCTGTTAGTTTAATAAGACCCAATTTCATTAATTCAAAAGTTGAGGTAAAATCTATTGTCCTAAAAACAAGAAATGGTCAAACTGAACTAAAATATGCTCAACACATTGATTTATGTAAAGACAAAAATGTTTCCCTATTTTTTATTTCAGAATTTTCCACAAACTATGATGGTTTGTTGGGAATCGATTTACTGCGTAGATGAAACGCTGAAATTTTTATTGATAAAAACAATATAAGTTTAGATGGAGTTTTGTATCCTCTTTTTTGCAAATTTGAAACAGCAGTACTTGTTTTGGAAAATAAAAGAAATTATTTGAGTAAATTCAACATAAAATTAGACCATTTAAATAAAGGAGATATTTTAACTTTACAAGCAGATTAAACACAATATTAAAACAGTGCATGGAGACCCAAGCTATGTTAAGACTTATAGATGTTAGTGCAGTGTATAATTTGTAATATCAATTCTCCTTATTCTGCACCAATTTGGGGTTTTCCTTGCATTTAATTGCAAGGCATGAGATAAAGCCCAACCCAAGCAAAATAAAGACAATCTTGGATTATCCTCTTCCAAAGATGGAAAAAAAAGCAGTTCTTAAGTATAGCTGGATTTTATAAGAAATTCATAAAAGATTTTTCCGAAAATACAAAACTATTAACACAGTGCTTGATAAAAGGCAATAAAATCGACATTTCAAATAGAGACTATCAACATACAATCCATACCATCAAACTTTTAATAACTAAAGAGAAAATTCTTGCACAACCTAACTTCAACAAAACATTTACACTGACTACTGATGCATCTAATGTCGCTTTTGGAGCAGTTCTTAGTCAGCAAGGCCAACCAATCTGTTTTGCAAGTCGTACTCTCAATGAACGTGAGTCGCACTATTCGGAAATAGAAAAAGAATTACTGTCCATTATTTTGGGGACCAAATATTTTATACCCTACTTATTTGAAAGACATTTTGTTGTGAACCACAGGCCATTGCAATGCAAACCAAACCTGCAAACCAATTTAAATAAAATTATTATTATCCAAATTATTTTAAAGAAATTACCAAAATTATAAAGCTGTGTAATCGCTGTTAACACGGTCATGTTGCTACAACCATTTAAAATTACGCCTCCAGTATACGAAATCAGAGAAAAACTTGTCATTGATTTTTGGGAGTGGGATAACAAACATTTTTTAACTTGTGATGTTAACTCTAAATTCGCCTTGGCTGAAGAAGTAAAAATTTAAATTGGCTACAAACAAAAAAGAGCCCTCTTAAAAATATTCAATAGCTTTGGACTTCCAAAAATACTGAAAATAGATCAGGATCAGGGTATGAATAATATCAATAAAAGAGAATGGTGCAGCCAACTGAACATTAAGGTAGAAGTACCTACTGGAAAAACTGGTATATCCGATATCGAACCTTAAACGAGAAATTAAGAATTATTTATTCTTCTGATGATCAAGAGATTAAATACGCAAAAATCGAACAAACATTATTTACTTATAATCAAAACATTGTTCATTCGTCAACGGGAGAAACTCCATACAATATATTTTTCAATTGATCACTTCCAAAATTCAATTCTCAATTACTAAAAGAACAGAGAATTAACAATCTTAATAAAAATAGAAGTGGAAATCCCATTTATACCAACTTCCTAAAATCCGAAAAGTCGAGGAAACGCTTAAAGAAAGTAGCAAACCAATATAAAGATGTGGAACTAGTTGGCACAGAAAAAAATAATGAACATTTTGTCGTGAAATTCAAAAATCATAATGTCAGAAAACATAAAAACCAATTTAAACGTAAAAAGCGATGTTAACATTGGTTAGTATTTAAATATCTTTTTTATTTATTTTTCTATTAGCGAATTGAATTGTTTATTTTAATGGAAATGTTAGTATTTAAATACATTTTTTTCTCTTCTATTTTTAAGTCTATCAGTTATTTGAATTGTTTATTTTAATTGAAATATTACGAACTAAAATAAGTTTTGATTTTAAGAATTGTAATATTGTTAAATATTTGAAGTATAATTTATATGTATTATCCGTCAATGGGGATATTGCCATATCTATGGGAGGGAGAAGTAACATAATGCTTAACATAAATTGTATTTATTTTCTTTTCCTTAGTCTTAGCTTCGTAGCTAGTATTGAGTGGAGAACTGACTGTCACTTAATTTAGCGCATTTCTGTGAATGAAAATTTGTGAAATAAATTAATATTAAACAAACCGTTATTTCATAATTTTACTTACATATAACCATTGCTGATCTACGAATTTACTAAAGAGACAGTTTGTTTCCCTCCGCTATGTACATATTTTTAGAATTATGTTTTGAAAACATATATTAAAAGTTTTACTTGAATCCTTCTTTGAAAATAACAATTAATTTAGAAGATCGTATGATTCAATGTTTATTTTTAATGTTAATGGTATAATTTAAAATATCAAACTTTACATATATGTAGTTTCGTTCCATTATATTATGAAATAATATTGACTAAGGAATTAATAAACACTTGCAATGTATAATTTGGTACATTTGGCACAAATTTAAATTTCATGATTGTATATTATGACTACTTCATGAATTTTAGTGAGAACTAACAAAAATTTTGTCCAAAACCTCATTGTTAATGATAAATATGATCATAACCCAACATTATGATACAGCGGTGATGTTTCATTTCCATCGTTCCGATTTCTTTAGGTATGGCAAATGGCGATATGTTTAAAAAAAATTATGAATAAAAAGCCAAATCCTCTCTATTGAAATTGCATGAACAGCTGTATATATTTTGAACACCTTTTTAATTTGATAGCTAGGTCGTTTCTTTGTTATTCTCAACGAACACTTTTGTGTAAGCTGCGCAAACTAGCGATACTAGTGTACTCATATTCATAAATGTATTCCGCTGCTTATGAATGGCAGCACTTATGCTGATGTGAATGCTATATAATTCTGTGTCAACTTGTCAATTTAATTTCAATTAAATTCTGACATTCGCTTTCATTTGGAATACATTTTCAAAATGGCAAAATCAGCAGTAGAAATATCCAATTTACTTTGAAATATGTGTGTCGTCGTTGTTTTAAGATATTTCAATTTTTTTTACAAAATTCATTAACTTTAAGTATAGAATCAGATTAATAAACAACAAGTAATAATTAATATTAAAATCTTGTTGCTCACAATTAATTTGGTGTAATTTACGTCGCACCCAGGCATTATTATTGTTTCAAATCCTATGGCGTATTACCATAATAAATTCATTGAATTCGGCAAGCAATTAAAAAATTAATTAAGTGTGCATAGTGATACTATATCAGTAGTCAAGTCATTACTCTAATTTGATTGATAGATGTTCTATAAAACAAAATTCTAATCAAGTGTGAAAAC
>JXPQ01027230.1:10197-22504 GCA_001014675.1 Ephydra gracilis
TTAAAAATAAACTAAAGCCGCACGTTCTTGCCACATCATAGCAATCTTGTAGCTCCGGCCCATGCTTGTTTCGCATAATAATTGCAGTATTTTTTAGAATTTTTAATTTTGCTTTTTAAAAGTTAAGAAAGCGATTCTAAAATGAAATCAATATGTGTGTTGGTAATTAAAAAAAAATTGTTAACTTTAGTCTTTCTTCAAAATTGAATCCACAGAGTTCTTGGCCTTGTTCATTACATCGTCAAGCAATTTATCAGTATCTGCAAAGAAATTATTTTTGAATTAAAATTTGAACCATAAGATTTCAACTAATAGGTAAACGATAAAATTTTCAAGTTTTAAATTTTTCAATGGTTTGGGAATGTTCCAGTATTTTTAAGAAATAGGCAGATTAACGTTACCAATAGTATTCCATTCTAAAGTAATAATAAAAATGAATCTTGTAATTTATGCCGGGTTAATGATTCTAGTAAAAAATTATATTTTTTCTGAGTTGAAAATTAGATTTAAATTCTTTTTTGTCGTGTTTCCCATTCAATTTCTTTCTAAAAAAAAAAAATTATTTAAACATAAAATATAATAGTTAGCATGAAAATGACTATGATCATGAGATGTATACTATAAGAGAAAATTAAACGAACTTACATGTGTGATGCTTCAAGAAATATGG
Source organism: Ephydra gracilis (assembly GCA_001014675.1). NCBI lineage: Eukaryota > Metazoa > Arthropoda > Insecta > Diptera > Ephydridae > Ephydra > Ephydra gracilis. Next base: position 10,868 of record JXPQ01027230.1, read on the forward strand.
ACGCACTACTCGTTCATAGATTACCGCAGAACCATTTTGTTCTATGGGAAGCATGCACCAGACCAAAAATATACACTAAAAGCACACATTAATTAAATTAAATTTTTATATATATGAGGGAATTTATCTTTTTACCTTGAGTAACCAGTAGAATGGTATCAATGACATTAATATACCTGAGAAATGTTCAATCACTGCCATTATGCCAAAAGTTACCCAATATGTTAGCCATTTGGTGTCGTCCTCTTTGGGACTTGTTTCAATAGCGTGTATAGACATGTATGCGGGATACGCAACACCAATAATGTTGCATAATAATTGTGCACCATATCCGAATATCAAATAAAATGCACAAAAACCAGCCGCACCTGCAATTATTGAAAACAAAATTTAGTTAAAATAACTACTAGTATTGTCAGCTTGGATCCACATCTAATTACACAGATGTTGCTGTAATTTAAAAATGTATTAAGCTGGCTAAATAATCATATTTAATAACACTACATATTGCGATTCACCATATTTAACAGTTGGATGCTCTCGGAGCAACGAAATCATTTTGTTTTCTAATTTTTCGAACATTTTTAAGTATGCTTTTTAAGTTTAAACAAATTTTAAAAATGTTGCTTTTATATTGTAAAGGCTTCCTGCACTCGTACGTTTTCAATTGAATCAATTGAAATTTTCCTGCATTATTATTTCTTAACTCACAAAATTCAGAGTCTGCTTTGTTATTGCATTTGTCTTTGAGCCCAAATGTTACACATTTTTAGTTGAAAAACGAACATTGTCAAATTCTTTTCGGCTTTTTTAACATATTAATATATTAATAGCACAGACACAAAGGCACATAAAACTATTTGTTTGCAGAAAATATATTGTTTAATAAATTAATGAGGTAGCAGCCTGCAGCGCGACAATATATTTCAAATAAAATAATTACGATTTTTTACTACAACTAACCGACAAATATTACGCGTACATACTTAATACTGCGTCGACCTGATTTGTTTTTAATAAAGTTTAAGAATTTTCCAATTACTGAGATTAAAGCAATGTTGCTAGTGTAAAAAGTGCGCTTACTACACGAAAACCGGTAGTTTCAAACAACATTAATACAGACATAAACTTAATAAATGAAATGCTCTTGGCTTACTAAAGAATAAAACAAAACAAAGCAAGCGAACTTAAATAGCATGTATCAAAGTGCTATGTCCAATTATAAATATTAATGTTGTCATTCTTTCTAAATGAATAAGGTGCGATTTCAAAATAGGAATTTCACAAATCTTTAAATTTTTTGGCCCTGTATTCTTATTTTTTATTTTATTATTTTTTGTCATCTGAAATGTATGTTCCTTATTATTAATAAAAAAAATATATACAAGAATACGATTTGCGGGAAAAAATTGTTTGTATTCGCAGCTGGCTCGCATGGTTCAAGCATAGGCATGTACGCGCTTCGTACCACATTCCGATACTTTAACTTTGGGCACGGTGGTAGTTATGACAGCAAAATTAAAAAATGTTTAATATCGCCGTTAACGATATAGTCACAACCGACTACATAATGCTCATCAGTTATTTGTTGCTATATTATAAAATATCTTATAGTTCTTATTTCATTTCATTTATTATGCTTTCTACGCAGTAAATTATTTTATCCATTTAACACTTATATGTTAAATGACTAATAAGAGTAATGAATATGATTAAAAATAAAAAAAATAGTTTGCCCTCTGGACTTCTCTTCGAATACATTTTTTATAATTTTCATACAATCGTATCAATTTTGATTTTTATATTATTAATCGGAAACAATTATAAAATTTTGTTGAATTTAATAGTTGACTGATGTTAATTTATTGAAAATCCTATTTTTAGCGCAGATATGTGTACTTTAGTAACGTCGGACTTTCACCCAATCCAGTCCATTTTCGTTATAAACATTGATAATTTTTATGTTCACTCAATGAAATATAAAATTTGAATAACTGTGCGTATTTCTGCGTTAAAGCCTATATTAGGATTATATAGGTGTACCTGATCTACTCTGATTTTCATGCAGTTATATCCAGTTTTTGGCAGACGTATTTATCATTTTCATGTGAATTCAATTGGACAAACGCACAAATGGACATGGTTAGAACAATTTCTATGGTGATGCTTATCACATCGGTATTACATTTTGATTGCTCTATGAACATTCGCTCTGGGTTTTATAAAATGAATGACAGAAAATTAATACACACTTTTCCAATTTTATTGGCAACGTCTATAAATAAGAACAATTAAAGCATTAAATATTATGTCTTATCATGGACTTGCTCGCCTTTGTTCAAACCCCAAAATATGATCGATAATAAAATTTTATTTGAAGTATTTTATGACGAAATTGAAATAAGCATACGCACCAATTCCGAATTTTACTATTGGTACTCTTAATTTTTGGCGATGTTCATTGCGTTTTTTTGCGGTCATAATGTATTCCCAAAAACACATTCCATGCAAGTGAATCAAACGAATTTGTTTGGTATACAAGTTAATGTAACAATGTCATAAATGAAGTTTTAGTTTAATATTATTAATAGTTGGATTAAAATATCACATTAATTAATATGGAATACAAATTAATACGCCAAATGCGCATTGGCTTGCCAATAGCAGCTGACTTTTGTTGTCATGAGACACGTGTCAACACAATTGGCAAATATTTCCGATTTAACACAGGGACGTGTATCGCCACGCAGCCAAATAAAAATCAACACATTTCTACAACACAACTCAACGTTGAAATACAATTTTTATGTTTCTCTTCAATGCATTTACTACTTAAGGAATATTATTAAAAAGTTGTAATATTAATAGACAGCGAAAAATTTGCTTCAAACACAATAAATTATGATGATGTTATTCAAAGAGAACGAATGTAGCTAATAAGCAATCAATTTGCGTTCGTACATTTAATTACAAAAACAAAATGGCAAAAATTTCTCTGAGATAGAGTAAGGCTGAGAGAAGACAATTTTCAATGCAGAGCATTTTTTAATAAAATTTAAATTGTTATTATTTTACAACAGAACAACTATTTAATTAAAATGTAAAAAACAAACAAACCGCAAAGGAAATAGCCGGTATTTCTAAACTTGGTGACCTTTAGTAAATAGAATAGAACAATTTAAATAAACTTTGAAAAAATCTATTTTTAATTCGTCGACGCGGTCAAATTGTGACTGCCCTTCATGTCACCAGCTGCTAGGAACAAATCCAAACTGATTCTATTTCATAGATTTTCAAATAAGGCAGAAATATATAGTAAATTTATATAATAACTTTCTAATGTCAATCATCTATAAACTTACCAAGGAATATGTATAATCGTGGCACATTTGTTTTACTTTCAATGAAACCCAACCATTTAGACCATGGTTTTGTATTATCATTTAATGCATCGTTTATGGAATTTTTATAACTCTCCACTCGTGCCTGTGCCGCAGTCATTGTTGCTAAATTTGCTATTTAAATCACTTTAATTGGATTTGTTACGACCACTGACTATATTGACTGAGACTATTTTGGCTCGATTCGAAACGAAAGACAACACACAGAAGGAATTCGAAAATAAATTAGTGTACGTTTGTCATTTTAGTAAATTTGTAGTTCATTTGACGTTTAGTAAGCCTTTACTTACTTAAAGGCACTGCCAGCATTGAAAGAAAAAACGATTGCTACTTGATTAAAAAAATATTGAACAGATGGTTCAAGAAAATTCAAAGTTATTTTATCTTTTTCTCTGCTGCATAAAGCAATTGGTAATTTATGAAAGTATTAGCTATCTTTTATAATTCAACAATGTATCTATCAATTTCAAAACGATTTTTCATCAATGTCGATAAAATTCGAATTGAGAGAAAACTGGCCATGCGTTTTACAACCCAGTATAGGCATTGGACATTTTTCTATCTATTATAGACATTGGTATGGAGCATCATGAATTTCTTGAGATTATTATTTAGATACAGTCGTTATGTATCGTTACAAATATTTAATTGAAAAAAGAATTCAAATGATTGTTGGAGATATTTAAAATTTATAAGGCAGCTGCACCTCAAACTTACCAAGGAATAGCTTAAATCTTTCAATATTCGTCAATTGTTCTAATTTGCAGAAATATTCATCCCAAGGTTTGCTTTTGTCATATAAAGCATCTTCGATTTTTTGTTTTATTTCGCAAATTTGCGCTTGAATTAGTTCTGTCATATTGTAGAAATAGGATTATTTATCTTTAAGTTGCGCCTGGAAGTTATATAAGAAAGTTAAAGATAGACTACGACAATATCAATTTTATAAATTTTGATCTGTAGAATTGTAAAACAAATTATTCTTTTCACAAATTTAACTCAAATTCTACATTCTTTTATAAAAAACTCTAAGTTATGAAATTGCTATATAAAATTTACATCAATTATGATTTAAGACGCTAAGAGTAGCAGATATGTTACGGCATTCAAAGTATATTTTATAAAAGTATGTAATTGCTTGTACGATTTTTTTCAAAGTATTCATGAATCTCACTAGGCCTATAATTCATAAAAACTTACTAATAATAACAGTTGGAGTGAAAAGGTCGCAGAGTAGCATAGAAAAATATTTTTATTATTATGCCTTCGAGGGTATTATAACGATTATAACGGTCGGGCAATTTTCAGATATCATTTTTATATACGATATATGTTTGACCTCAAAAATAATCTAAGTTCTGGCAATTACCTTTTCATCGGCGATAAATTTCTTTCCAATGATCATTTTTCTGAAGTCTGGGAAATGAATAAAGTCGCTGTAAGCAAAATCGTGAAAGCAATTTGAAGGCTAATTCGTGGAATTGTGAAACGGTGCAATTTCAAATGGTGCTGTTTTTATTTTAAACGTTCCAATAATGCTTTCTAATACTCGCTGTTTATCGTTCCTCTCTTCTCAACATAATCCATGAACATAACCTCCCTGACGCCATAACCTTGCCAGCCAACTGTGGCGTCTTCGCAGGCTTTGGAGTTGCTTAGGCACGGTGTGAAATGGTGGCACCATGTTTCAGCCATCGTCACAAAAGAACGCATAAAATCGGATTTGTTATAGTTGAATATATAAAAAAATCTACTCAGAATTATCAATTCTTGTTGTTTTTTGTCGATTGCGAGCTGGGGCGGCACCTACTTTGAACAGAAGTATCGCGAAATATTCACATACCAGCACCTACTTTTGATATCTCTACAGTCTCAGCTATATTGAGCATTTTCTATTTGCGGTCATCCAAAATTTTTTTTGCGGATATTTTTGATATTTTTGCTATTAACGCTTTCTCTGGGGCTTGCATTGCCTGCATAGTCCTCGGTGCTCAATTTAACTGAGCAAAGTTCGAATAATGCTTGCCAAGTCAAGCATTGTCTACAACAGTATTTTCATCGCCAAAAACAATGCTTTATCGAAACACGTTATTTTTTTAATCAATTTTATTCAAACTAACCAAAGTATCTTCACTCAAAATGCTCTATTCCGTAAACTTATAGTCCGACAGACGTCAAATTTGTGCATGTCTCTTTTAAAAGCTAGGTTTAACTTTAACCACATGGATTAGGATTAGAATATTGAATATTAGTGAATCACATGGATCAGGATTAGAATATTAGTGTACTAATGCTAAGAATATTTTAGAGACGGCTTTTTCGTAATTGCATTCAATGTAAATGCATTTATGGAAGGTTCCACCAAAGATGCTGTTCGTTTTGAGGTTTGTATTAAATTCAATTTTTTTTTTTTTTTGTTTAATTTCATGCAGTATTTTGACTAGAACCAAATTAATATCCATTTGTCGCTTTTTAGATGACCGCTACTAGTTTGACAAGCGTTGTCCAATATAATAAGCGTTGCCCAATAAGCAAATTTATACTGCGTATAATCACTTAAGCCCTATGATTATTTTATGAGGACGAATTTAATACTAAAACTGTTAGAGAAATGTCTTCTGAAAAACTAATTTTACTTTCAGAATTTTGAGTTTCATTACTATGAACGCCGAGTCGATGAAGATTAATGTACAAATAAATAACCATTTTTGCTTGCAATACTATGAAACTTATTGGAGCGCTTTTTTTAACGCAGATACGCTTTTTGACTAGCTACACAACATTTTTCTTTAAGCGTTCTACGTAAGATAAGTGAGCCAATATAGCAGTCATTTACGTTTTATTTAAGTTATTGTTTGGAGATCATTTGTTGATTGAGGTGTATTAAATACGACTAAGAGTGCTGCTCTGCGGTACTCCAGCGTTTATTTTAGCATCAAATCGCAATACTCTACTCTGATTTTTCGACCGGTATTCAATCAAGATAAATGAAAAATTATATACTATATGATTTCTGAATGAGCTTTATACATACACATCATATCAAGAGCCTACACCAAGGAAAATGATGGACCCGAATGTTTAGTTTTCAAAGGAATTTCGAATTCCTTAACTAATAAGATTCTCTTGTTCAATCTAACTAACTTGCGTCCAATGCGAAATTGGTGATTTGAAATTATGCTGAACTTGTGTAAGTATAGAGTTAGAGGACTCACTTGAAAAGTTTCGATAAAGTCGAACATAATCATATTGGATAGTATTTTGCCAATGTCAGGATATTTACTAAAATATTTGCCAAATTTTTAGATGGTTGCTTAATCTATGAAATGTGTTAGTATTATGGTAACTAAGAGTCACAGTTCAGCAAAATTTTTCCACGTGAATTCATTATAGCCACGTGTTATTTTATGTAAGGTACTGCTGTTGCGATATCGTTTGTCAACATATACTTCAAAATTGGACTTAAATCTAATTTATACTTATCACTTAATTTTGTGCACACTCAGCAAGCTTCCTCAGCATATCATTAAGTTAATTTCGGGAGCTCTCAAACGGGTTATAGAATAGAACATAGAAAAATAAATAGAATCTTTCAAAAGCTATTATTTCATTATAATAATTTTGACTCAGTTAAGAAAAATTGCATGCTCTACGTAGTCGACGGCTTGGACCATTGTGTAGCACTAAAAAGATTACGTATGCATTTGACAATATTTTGTGTCAGTCGTTTTGCCTTTATGGGATGGTAGGTTTCTGGGCAATTGGGCCAATATCCGGAATGCTTTTTTACAGACATTTTTTTTTTTTTGTATTTTAAAGAAATCATTTCTCAATTTTTAATGGACCAGCAAACGAAATTAACATTAATTTTTTTTAGATTAACAATCATAACAAACACAACGAAAAGTAAAAAAAAAACTTTTAAAGCGCGTCGATTTCCAGACCGGAGCTGCAAAGTGTGTTAAAGAAATATCAGTAACACAAATCTGAATTTCTTTATTATTATATATTTCTTAGAAAGAATGTTATTGGAATGTTAAAATTTTATTAGTTTTAAACCACAAACATAGTTTACATGGATGACAATCTTTGAAAAGGTAATTCCTGTATGCAAATCTTCTACTTTTTCGTTGTGAAGATATCTTCCGCTTTTGAACAATTCTCAGTATGTGCTATAGAGAAACATAAAATTAATGCATTCATACCAATCCATTTCGTTGATTACATACTTTTTTGGCGATAAAAAGCAATTTTTAAACATTCACTAAGTGGATATTCCAGTGTTAAACACACAATAAATGCAACAAAATTGGTCAAAACATACGTAGCTAGAGTATAATTGATCTGTGAACAAAAATAACGTTAGTTAACATTTTGTGTTATGTATATGTAGATTGTTTTGCTTACTAAAACTAGTCGGTTAACATACAAGGGCTGTCTACTAAAATTGTTTTGAAATCGTATAAGAACAACATGCCATAAATATGCTTGAAATGATATCTTCGCCAAGACATTAAATAATGGCAGACGTAAAAACTGTTTACCAATCCCTGTAAATATATTTTCATTAAATATCAATTATTTATTAATTAATTCACTATTACACAATTACTACTTACAGCCGACTTTATAAATCATGCCAATAATTAAGCAACAAGTTATGGCTACCCACAGATTCCGGTACATGGCGGCATACAGTGCCAGCCATAGCGATGGTTTCGGAATATTCTGATTTACAAGTATTGTGCCGGTAAATATAATTGCCAATAAAGCAGGTAATGCCAGCCACCAGGCTAGTTCATATCGCAATTTTCCTTGATATATTTTTGTTGCAGCGGTTGATTTTAATTTTGTGTATAATTCAGCGCACAGTATGCCAGAAATGTACCCACCCAAGTTCATGTAGGATGGTACATAAGATTTGAAAAATATATCTGCATCTTTGAAGTAGAAATAACGATATGTTCTGCACATAGAAAATAAATTTTTTTTTTTTTTGAAAACTAGGTAATGTTCTGTGTTATTGCTAAATGAACGAGAAAGAAGAAATTTTTAATGCATGGTCTCCTATTCAACCAAATTTGTCTTAAAAAAAAATATCTGTAATGGTGTTGAGTACCATTACTCCAGGTAAAAAATACCCTACAAAAAGATGATTTATTCCCCAAAACAATTTTTATGAAATTGTGGTGCTATTACATATTGAAAAAATACTCAAAGTTAAAGAACTATTTCAATTTTGATCATATTTTCATCTTTGCTTTTAAAATTTAATATTTTGAGTCTGTTCACTATTGTTTAAAAAAAGTTTTTTACAGAACAGCTAATACTAAACTATTACACAAGCTCCAATAGTGTATATATAGTTTGTTTTGTTTATTTTGCATTTTCGTGTTTATGTTTTGTAAGTATTAAAAATAACTGAATCTCTGCATTGCCCATCAATATGAATTTTGCGATCATGAATTAGTACATCATGAACAATGTGTAGGCTTCTATTGGTATTATTGGTATGATGCTTCAAAATTTTGGAAATTTAAATTTAAATGTTCTTTTCTTTCAAATTCGGCATATTTATTGAATAATTGCATTAAAGTATTGCTGCTCCTAAAAAAATGAAAAACATGATTTTTGCATGAATGAATATTAAAAAATAAATAATGCGATAGTTTTAATACGAATTATTTCCAAGATGACTTATTCTCGGATATTGCATGACATTGCTGCAAAGTTTCTTGATACTAGTAATCATTGCCTCAACGGTGATGACAGCAAAAGTCTCAACACACAATATGATTCATATCAATTTTAGAACTGTATTCTTTGCTAGAATTAAACTTTTACACGGAATAAAATTATTTAGAATTGAACTACAAAAATGAGGAATATTTAATTTTTCACATCTTTACACCTTCATGCACTCAATTTTAATTTTTTTCACAAGCATGCTTGTGGATTGTTTTCTCATTGCGATAAAAGTGCACAATGTCTATAATATTTACTGATTCCAAAAAATGGGGAATGGGAGATTTTTTACACTCTTACGCCTTCATTCACTCAATTTTAATTTTTTTCAGAAGCATTTGAGTTTTTTTCTAAATTAAAAAAAAACCAATTTTTTTGGGAAATAGCTTTTACTTGTGGATTCTTTTCTCGTTGCAATAATAGTCCAGAATATCTTTAATGTTTGGATTCAGGTGTTTCTAAGATAGCGGCTGCGATATATATTAATTAAAAAATGTGAAGACTATTAAGCTCGGAATCATACGACTTTTTCAAATATCCCTACAAAATTAATTTAAAATCCTTGTTTTTTTACATAAAGAAAAAAAGTCGATACCAAAATAGCTTAATAACTGAACTATCTTAATTTTCCCAGTTACAAACGAAAGTTTTCTTTTGATGGTATTCTGGTTTATGTCGCAACACCTGTCAAGTCAATTACGCTATTTAATTTTTCAGCACATTCGAATTTTCTTTCAATGATTTAAGCTCTTCATTCGAGGGCACCTAAACTATTTAATAATTTTTGTTGTTTAATATTACCAATTTTGTGGCATAACGGTAATGGTACATTTATAATATACCAATAACCTCAGCATCAACCACATTTTCTTAGGTCAGTAAATTTGAGGAAACATCTATGCAGTATGACTTGTGTTCAGTTTAATGAATAACGAAGGCAAACGCTTGAATTCATGTTAATTTAATTTCTGACCTGAGTACTAGCACCCCAGTGATCAAAATCCCCATAAAATTAACCATAGCCCCCGAAAATTAGGCAATACAGAAAAAAAGCGGCAACAGTCCTAAATTGATCGAAACAGGCACACATTTTAAATAAAACAACAAAATAATTTAAATATTGCCAATTCTATTCTTTAATTTCACAAATACATCGACAAGATTTTACAAAAAAAGATCGTAATTTTTCGCACTATGCTCTGAAGATTATCCTAAATTTCTTTCAACAAAAATTCGGGAAACTGACAAAATCTGATCGAATATAAATAAAATGATTTATTTTCAAAACAAATATATTATAGCAATAAAGACATACGCATGGATATGCTGCCAGAAAAATCTGACGGCTTTGAAGAGTATCTAGATATTAATAATCCTTTCTCCGGAGAACGTAGCCAAACTCAAGAAGTACCAATTTGTTTAATTTAAAAACACAATAATTTTTTTGAATTAAAAGCATTGCGCTGAATTGCGTTACATTAAATTATGGAACGGGTGGCATATTTTCTTTGAAGATAAAATTTATCGAAAATTGCCAATTTCGTGATTTAGCATGCGTCTACTTTTTAAAAGCGTTTGGAAGTTTTTTCATGACGAAAATGTATAGAAATTAGGATTTTTTTTTATTTCGGTGGTCTTTTTTTTATTCGAGTTGCCTTAGACGTCTGCAGTTCTTCGTTTTAGCAATTTCAAACACTTCATGTTGCCTTGCAGTTTGGTACAAATTCCTTTGTGGTGACACATCTAATATCTGGTCCAACTAACGCAGTCTTAGTGTACATTTGATGAGCTAGTTTTGGGTCATCAATATGGGCGATATGACCTTACTAGCCGCTGGATTTTAATTCGTTTGACTATGTCAGCATGGGTTATTCCACTGGATGCGTCAATCACTATTCATCTTGTGTGGAGTTTTCCTCTCTACAACTCCCAGTGCACGTTCATCGGATCATGAAAGCGTCCATGCCTTAGCTCCAGCATGACTTAATTTTTAATCGAAGTTTGCTTAATACAAACTTTTGAAATTCTTCCACGGACTATTACTGTTCGCATTGTAAAAGTAAAATCATGTTAAAGACACTCACATTTTTATGTTCTGATTTAAGTGAGAAGTCAGTTCATCACCTTCAGTGAACCTATGTGGTCCCCTTAAATGATGAATCATGCATAGTTATCATTTTATATCTCCTAAAATTCAGTACTGAGTTAAAATAAATATAATCAATTTGTATACCATGAGAATCAAAGGTGCATCTAGTATACCTATGTGGTGGTCCCACTACTTACTACTTAGTCATGCTTAATTTACATTGAAATTTTCGAAATATCAGTATAAAGTGAGCATAGTTCTAATAAGTGTGCATACTATTGAATCATTCCCAGCCACCTCTGCGGTCTACAAAAAGGGGTATACAATTTTTTTTTATAATTTACGAAATTAATTCAGAATAATTTAAACTATTAAACCCTTTTACTTCGTTTTTTCTTTGTC
>JXPQ01027282.1:0-10264 GCA_001014675.1 Ephydra gracilis
AACGGGCCATCAGTGAAGCTGCTTCTCTATCCTGTGACTTTTTCGTTTTGATAATGTAAAAAAACAAACACAAGTGGGATACACAGTGGCACTAAAGTCAAGGGTGTGGAAATCATTCGTCAAACTTAACGCGAGCACCTTGCCGCAGTCATCACGTTCGGTTAAGGACCACAATAGATGTATCAGGCTGCTAATGCTAACGAGACATAGTACACTCAATGTGCAAGGACCCTAGGCAAGAAACGTCACTTCCAATGGAAAATTTCAACTCCGAAGTATTCAAGGACTTATTTAGGCTACAACATGAATAACGAAATTTGACTTGAAGTTAAACGTAAAATTACTCTAAAAACGTAGGCAATAAGCAATAGAGTAATAGCGCCTCGTTTGCTTAGCAACAACACTAGTTGTATGGTAATAATTAAAAGGATAATTTCATAGTTAATGTACTGTAATTTGATTTATTATAATAATGTCATCACTGGTCACTTCTTGCGGTCGAGTTCAATCAATAGCAAACTACTGTTGCAGCAATGCGTTAATTTTGCAATACATTTTAATCATTCGGTACAGTGCTTTTTGGATGCATGTTCTCGCCACATACGTTATTGTTCAAAAATGTATTTACATATTATTGCAATTGTAATTTTAGCAATAAAAAAATTTCGAAATAATATTTTGAGCCAAAAGCAAAAGACAAACAAACAAACAATGCGCCCAAATTCAATTACTAAGTTGTTGATTAAAATTTAATTCCTGGTTAAAATTTTAAATGGTAATTCTCAACAGTTTGTGATTGCTTTCATTTTGAACTATAAACTACATGCAATAGCATTAAGGAGCACACATTCTATACACACACTCTAAGCAATAGTGGGTAAGTGAATCCTGTTCAAGACACAAACTCATTGCAATAATCAGCAAACTCATTGCAATTATGTAACAATAGCACAATAAATATCACATACTCAAGTAAGAGTATTTGGATTATGTGTATTGTACTGCTTCGGAAGTAGTGATCCTGTAGATAAAGCATAATAAAATAACGCACATTTTTGGGTAATACACTCGAGTTTATGAATTTTGTTCAGAAACGAGCAATACTTTGGGTACCTTCAGTACAACTATTTACTCAAAACTACGGGCGTAAGCCAAGAGCAGGCGTCAAAATGTTTAATTTCGATGGAATTTGGAAATTAGCAGATTTTAGGGCATCTAACCATGTTGGAGAAATTGGCATGATTGAATAAACATCATCTCCTGTACAACTATAAAGTCCCAAAATGCACTTTAATTTAAAGAAATTTCTGCGTTTCGTGAACATTAGCATAATTAATGAGTGTCCCGAAAATAGAGTTGACTGGATGAAAGTGTACATTCAGTGACCACATAGCGGCTGTCATGCTAAATTATGCACAATTATCATTTTAGTTGTTTGAAATTTCATTAATACGTGAAAATAAGTATGGTATACGTATACAAAAAATGGGCTTGATTGTATGAAAATCAGAGGTACCTGGAGTACACTTATGTGGGGCCAAATCATGCATAGATTGCATTGAAATTTTAGAACATTTCAGTATTAAGTGGAAATAAATATAACAACAAAAACCTGGAGTACACTTATGTGGGGCCAAATCATGCATAGATTGCATTGAAATTTTAGAACATTTCAGTATTAAGTGGAAATAAATATAACAACAAAAACCTGGAGTACACTTATGTGGGGCCAAATCANTCAATTTATGTACCTAAACTGGGTTGGGTTAGATGAAAGTTACAGGTACCTGTTACAGGACACCTGTAGTAGTATGGTCGCAATATAGGCTTTAATTCTGGATTATACACAGTTGTCATTGTAATTCTATAAAATTTCAGTATTGAGTCAATATAAATATAATCAATGTGTATACGAAATATGGGCTTGATTGCATGAAAATCAAAAGTACTTAGAGTACATCTATGTCGTCCGACTTGAGGTTGTACTGCTGAATCAAACATAGGCTACATTAGCAGTTTTCGAAATTACAGTATTAAGTGGACATATATACAAGTAATGTCCGTGCTGAAAATAAACATGTTTCATTGAAATTAGACATCTATTTAGCCCACAAAAACTGGATTAAGAAAATAAGCCACTGGTTAGGAAATAACGTTTTAATTGTTGTTTTTCTTTTTTGTTTGTGAACAATAAAAGGATCACCACTGTGACTTTAGCTTGCATCTTTCAAAGCCTACCTTCAGAGACAACATAAGTCTAACTTGTCTATTAGCATGCTGTTGCGTAGGTTATAACTTAAATTGGCGTCAATATTAATTGTTTTTGGACTTATTCACTTATTGTTTGATTGTGTGATCAGTTCCAAACCAGCCATTAAATCTATTGTTAACTTGCATGTGAAAATAAAGGCTTTTGTTCAACAAATCACATTCTTAAGCCTTATTTAAGCACTTAATAATTTTCCACTGAAGATTTGAAATTAAATAGACTCATGTTTCATTACTTGAAATAAATAGATTACATTGTTTTAAATTTCCGCGAAGGGCTGTTGGTAGCTGGCAACAGCAACAAAATCAAAAAATATTATGCGTTTGTAAAGAGAATAAAAAATCACACAATAAATAAAAACAAAAACGTTATTTCTTTAGTTTTCGCTCACGCTCACTCTCTTTTATCTTTGCAATGAAATTGAAATAAATTGCTAGTGCAATGTTTTTCTTTGCCATGTGTTAAATTGCTGTTAAACAAAGCAAAAACAAAAACTTTAACTGAGCGGCGAATTTATTGCAACGTGCTCTGCTCTTATGGTTTGTTCATTCGTTATTTACGCTTTTTTTCTGTTGAAGTGTTAAGATTAAACGGAATCTTATCAATTGCTTAGATGTTATCTGGCTCAAATTTTATTGACGGCACTTATTAGAGTTTTGAAAAGAACAACATTTGAATGTGATTGCCGCGATTACTTTTTCTTTGCTTTTGAAAATGCTTAACAGAATTTCAATTCTTATAAATTCTCAAAGCAAAGCACCTTTAAATTCACGTTTTGGCTTTGGCATGTAGCCGTACACTCCCTTCTGACTATGATAATAACTGCATTGCACTTGATGCGTTTGCGTTCTTTTTGCTGTTCTCAATAAACACCACATCTTGCGAATAGCTTCCAATTTAATATATTTAATAATTTACAAATCACCACGCACTGCAACGCCTTGCCACGAATCGTATGCACAGCCGCCGAAACACTAAACTAGTAGGCGCATTATTAATAAACGATACGAGCGACCCCAGTAGTGATCATAAAAGCTGCTGATAAAAAATTAAGAGATTACTGGAACAGAGACACGCTGAAGAGCAACATGGTAGCAGTAAGAGAAAGCTAAACAATTTAATGCGCTTATATTCTAATTAACATTTGTGGAATCTATTTTAGGCACTAATCTAACATAACAGCCAAAAGAAAGTTAAACGAATAAATTTAAATTTTATTTTCAATTAAGTGTTGGTATTTAAGATGTTTATTGATGTAGAACATTAATAAAAACAAGAAAAAAATACAGAAAATAGCAGAATATAAAAAAATGAAATTAAAATATTTGGAGAATTAGTTTTATGAAANAAATATTAGCTTGTCAGTGCGATGGTCAGTGCAAATATGGAGAATTAGTTTTATGAAAAAAAGTTTTTCCGTTTCCTTCACATTTCACAGAGCAAAGCAGGAGGACAGAGTGCGCTTTGGAGTGTATATTCCGAAACTAAACTATCGAATATTGCACAAAATCCCAAACTACTGCAGCGTACTTCAGTCGGAAGTCATCGCCATTAAGTACACGGTTGACCTAATATTCGATTATCTGGCTGGGATATTTTAACATTTTCGGACAGTCGTATTCATATACCAAACATCGGTGATGGTCTAATCCTGGTCCCAGTGTGTAAACGAAACTGCAAGAGAAAACAGGGTGAAACAAATCTGGATCCCGCGCCGAAGTGCATCTGAAAGGATAAACTTAGTGGACGGATTAGCTTGGGCGAGATCCGCCCTGAACGATATCACCTTTCCGGCAGGTACACACATTCCTTTAACAACATACAAGCTTTCCCTTAGTCAAAAATTCCAGCAGCTATCTAACAGAAAAAAGGAGAATGAGGAAACCTGTCACACGACAAAAACATTCTGGTCTTCTATAATCCCAGCAAGGCTCACGGACACATTTAATATGAACCGCTAACGGGTCACATCTCTATAGATGCTCATGCACTTAGGCTGGATTTCAATTCTACTTCCAGTTCCACGCGCTGCGGTGACGGAACCGACAACTTCGATACCACATCCTCTCTGCCGCTGCCCGGGGCTACCAGGGCACTGACTTCATCTCTTGGGTACTGCTGTGATAGAAGAATGTAGGGGGTTTACCCTGCTCGATATCCAACAGGTATGCAAGTTCTCTCTACAAAAGGGACTACTTCCACGGCAGTATCATTCCTTAATACAGCTTGCTAAGCGGAATCGGGAATCTAACAAATAACTAAATGAATAAATAAAAAATATTTAAAGATTTTATTGTTATTAATACAACAATATTTTATTCATTTGTTTTGGGACTTGAGTCCAACAAAACGTTAAATTTCGAAACCGTTGTGTGCTACTTGTANTCGATATCCAACAGGTATGCAAGTTCTCTCTACAAAAGGGACTACTTCCACGGCAGTATCATTCCTTAATACAGCTTGCTAAGCGGAATCGGGAATGTAACAAATAACTAAATGAATAAATAAAAAATATTTAAAGATTTTATTGTTATTAATACAACAATATTTTAACCATTTGTTTTGGGACTTGAGTCCAACAAAACGTTAAATTTCGAAACCGTTGTGTGCTACTTGTANCGTTGTGTGCTACTTGTACACAGGAACAACACACAAGAAACCAGCATGTAATAAGGTCAATTACTAAACCTCGAGGGTATGTCATATCGGATTGCTGCTAAGAACATCCCAAGGTCAGCCGTCTGGTGTGTGTTTTGCACAAAATGTTGTTCTCAACTTAGGTTGATACCCATGGTAGCACGAGAGATTTTGTTTCCATCATTACTGTATTATATAATGTTGTACCAAATATCCGCAGGACAGCGTTCCTGGTGCGAGGCAGGTGTTCTTGGCGAGAGCCGGCTATGCAATGCTCTGAACTATTTTATATGAAAGGTTTAGGTGAGTTCATAAAAATCTCAATTGTCATTAATTTTCTAGTCTAAAAGTTTAGAAACCTTGTTTACTTAAAGAAGGAGAAACTGGCAACTCCTTTGGCAAAATACAAGGTCCTGAGAAAACCATACATATAAGCGGAAACCTGGCATAGACGTATAGCATAAGTTTATTTACCATATTGGGAATCTAGACTATCCTGTGTCGCACACGAAAGTTGTCAATACCCAGATTGGGTCGTAATTGTTAGTGAGGGATAAAGCATTTCGAATGAGGCATCTTTTGTAAGTGAGAAAGAAAATGAAGACAAACTGTTTAAGCTTAGGGATTTCTTGATAAGCATAATTCGGACCTTGCAGCTGGGAAATCGAATATTGAGAAGTGGTTTGCTTAGTTCAAACGAACAGGTGTCCCGGAGAGAAAATTGGCCTTAAAAATTATTTTGGATGAGCGCACACTGATTTTGATTTTTTTTAATGAATATTTGGGTATGCGAAAGGTCTGTTCAATGCGGATACCTGGTGAGCTCACAATCTACTAAAAGCCATATCGAATTGAAGATTCTGCGCAGTTTTTGAAGCTATTCAACCATAACAAACCCACGTGTTTGGCATGGTTATGGCTATAGTCTTTATGGATGCACATGGGCATAATCCAGAAATGGTGACTATTACACAACGTTACTGTAGCAATGAAAGAACATTTCCCGAAAAAAAAGTACTATTTCAACAGGATTTATCGTGTCAGAAAACAAGGAAACGATGACCAAAGTGTATGAATTGCGCTTCAAGTTGCCTCCCTCCCCTCCAGTGACTTGTACATTTTTTTAGACGTCAAGAGAATGCTGACGGGAAAGAAATTTACTGCTGATGAAGAGGTAATCGGTGGTACTGAGCCTTATTTTAACGTTAAATATAAATCGTACTGTAGGAAGAATATAAAAAACGCCTAATCGCTTAAATCGCTGTATCACTTTCGAAAGCAACTATACCGAATAATAAAAATAAATCTGATAACAAAAATGTTTTTCCGTATGTTAGCCTGCGAAGTTTTTAAGCCAACTCCTGTATGCGTATATTCTTTGCTATTTTTTGCGCTATTTTAGCGTTGGCTCATTGGTCAAAGAGCTAACAGGAGTCAGGTATTATTGTCCCGGGTACAGCCGCACAATTTTTTTGCACGTTGTCTAGTATTAAATATTAGTACATAGAAAAGTCGACGCCCAATGAAAACAAGTGAATTTAAAAAACAATTATTTTTTTATTGAATTTTTTAGTGGCTACAAATCTTAGAAAAATTTATTCGAAATGACATTCATTTGCTTTTTACCATGGCTTGAGACGATCTCGCCACTCATCGATTGCGGCCATACTTGGTGCATAGTGAAATTATTCACTACACGGTGGAACACTCGCTTGGACGACTGGATATTTGAGTGCCGAGTACAGCAAGCTATGCGCTCAAATACGAACCAGAATTTGGACTACCAGGAACAGCTTGCCAATCATCTCGTTGCATGAAGTACCGTACATTGTTTTTGAACCACAGTTGAGATATTTGTACCTCGTGAGCTAAAGATAAAAGTTCTTCGGTTGTTGGCAATTTTGGATTGGTTGAGAGGNGTCGATTTGCATACTTTGCCGATCTTTTCAATCCTGTTGAAGATTGATAATGCCATCGTAGATTATTCCCAATCAAATCATCAGATGCGGCGTATTGGCCTTGTGATAATTTGGGATACTTCCCTACGTTGAAGATTTTTTCGTCAGTCAATAGAAGTTGCCTGTGAGCGTACTTCGCGTACCGGCTCTGTAAAGCTTTTGATTCTCGCTTGCATTGTTCTTGCAATGCGTCCGTGAGCAGATCAGATATCTCAAATCTGCATGGATATTGGGGGATCATGAAGTTTCGCGAAATTTGTGTCTCTCGTGAGTAGAGTTTTTGTTTTCACAATGGTGTTCGTGACTTCACAGTGTTAATCCCTTTCGTAGTTCTCACAGTGCCCGGAACTCCAGGTTTTTGACGGTATCGTACTCTACCAGTATCCAGTAAACATATTTTACAACACGATACACAAAATTTCGAGTGATTGCAAGGAGTCACATCGTTCTAAAGATATCGCACGGTTCCATTTGAATTGAGTATAATTAGTTTGCCTAGTGTTGCATTCGCAATGATTGCGTACAGTTGTGTACTAGTAGAAAAAGTGATGCTTGCTTTGATGCAAAAAAAAACCTTATCGTTACATTTTTTGTGTTAAATGATGTTTTGACTTTTAGACCTTTGTTGATACTTATGCTTTCCTTCAGCAATACTGATTGGAAATCATTAAATTGTTAAATAAAGTGACAAAATATTTAAAAGTTTATATAAAAAAGTTTAGAAAAATTTACTTATTAATTTCATATAACATTTATTTGATAGATTTTATGCGTTCTACGTATGAAAATAAAATATGCATATTTATTTTACACCGCCATAGAAACTCATACTCAAACATGTGCATATACAATTTTACCATGTACGACCTTGAAGTAATTAATGTAACCGTGACATGTTAAAAAATGTTACTAGTTCTTCTGCTTTATAGAAAATATAAAAATACGCCATTTAAAATCGCACTTTCCCAAACGGAAATACGGATTTAAATGACAGCTCATCGGTATGTAATAAATTATTCCCCTTTCCTTTTCAACACTGCTGCTGTAATACCTTTATTTTGTATTTGTAAAAATAAATTTCGAAGAAATCATAGACCAGGTCATCAAAAACAATTTTTATGCTGGTTGGATAAGATAAGAGCTGGCAAATTCGTCATAACAAGCGAATACATTTGTTGGCCAATGCTGATAATATGAATCACATTGCAAGACCTTAAAAAAAAAAAAAAAAAAAATTTGATAATAGAATAAAATAAATGGGCATATGAAAACAAGAAATGCTTAGCCGCATTTTACTAACTGAAGTAAGAAAGCTCGCTTATCAACGTTTTGCAAGTCGTATTGTTGATAAGATAGCATACAGTATCTACCAGATAAGTTAGCATAAAGTTTCACAACGACAAGTGCCTGAGTAGAGTTGGTAGCAAATTATTTGAAACATTGAACATATCTGACAACGCCCCGACTTTTAGTCTAAAATACGCCGTGGCACTGTGTTGATCGTTTTCGCTTCTTAAAGGTAAAACTACAAGTGACTTGCAACAAAAACACACATACTAAGTGAAAAAGTGATATAAACCCCAACTGATAAGAGTGAAAATTACTCAGTGATGATGTCACTAAATGAAAATTTCATATAAATTTATGCAAATTTAATAGTTGCTTGAAATTAAAAAAATATTTTCTATTTTTTCAGTGGAAACAGTTTTCAGCACGTTATTTTTAAATAATTAACGAACAAAAACGACTTTAACGAACGAACTAAATAATTGACATAATCTAACATAAAATGCGATTTAAAACTTTTTTAGCCAGTTTATTGGTATGTGGTTGCATTGTGTTGGCTTTGGCCAATGAAAATGTATCAATCGAAGTGGAAAATGCCACAAATGTTGAAAAATTGAGTAAAATATCAAAAGATGCCGAATTCGTGGAGTTAGTGGACATAGTAACCGAAAAAAATATTAACAATACCAAACCAGTCTTAACAACAGCCACAAAGCCACAAACTTCGGCACCAACGCATAAAGCACCTATTTCTAAAAAAACGGATATACCCAAGAAAAGCAATGTGCTTGTGGCGGCAGTAAAGCAACCAGCAAATTTTTCCTTAGCACAGCGCTCTGGAGCACTTACCAAATTTGACGACTACATGGGTGAATTGGGCTTTGACGTATACGATAACAGCGGCTATAACTGGGGTAAGTAAATATGAGCATAAAAGCTATAATTTTTCGTTTATCTTTGTCTGTGTGCCAACACAAATTTCAACATTTCACTCATGGAGTTCAACTGATTTTTTTGGTACAATATTGAAAAAAAAACTGCATGTGGAAATGCTAAAAATAATAAAATGAAAAATAAGCAAAAAACAAAAAAAAAATTTTTTTAAATCGAAATAAATTAAAAAGGGGAAGAACTGTTTTGATTGGGAATTGATAAAAAACATTTAAGGAATTGAAANAAAGGAATTGAAAATGAAAGCAACTGCTATAAAAGAAAAAGATAAAAATCAAAACACAACGTCTGTATAGAAATCAGAAAANATCAAAACACAACGTCTGTATAGAAATCAGAAAAAAAAACTTCTACCAAACGAAATTACCTATATTATTTGATATATCAAAAATAATAAAGTTTATATTATGGAACTCAAATTTGAATATGGAATTTACTAAATTAAACTAAGTGCGTTTTTGCGTTATAAGACAGTTCAAATATAAATAAGCGATGCAATGACTTAACAAGGCTCTACTCGAATGTTCATTCACTCTGCAATGAACTAATCATCTAAAGAATAATTAAAGTTATTAATGTTTTCAAATTTATAAAATTCCTTTTGTTTCATAAACATGAGTCCGATGGAAAATTTTGCATTTTTAACAAATAATTAAAAAAAAATTCAAATAAAAATCAAAAACGTAAAAACTGTATGACTACACGGTGACTTGTCTCGTCTTATCGTGTTTAACCATTATTACCTGGTGCAGATCTGGCCCAGGTCTTCCCGAAGCTTTACGGTTGTGATTAAAACATCGATTAGTTCATTGCAGACTTCGCTTTCTTCTTCTGCGGCTACCACTGATGGAATTGAAATCATTTTACGAACTGGTTATGACTCATCGAGATGAGTGATTTGTGTTTGTACAATGTAGTCGCTGATTTTTGATTAATTTTCATGAGGTATTCTTGTAGGCCCATCGTGTGCGATTTCAGTTGTCTAATCGATAAATAAAACGAATTCAAAATATAATGCGAAATAATTAAGCGGTCTCTATATTTCACATATGACTTTTACACAAAAATATGTTTTCTATGTATAATAGTTTAATTAGTCTCTGTTTAAATTTAAGAATAATTTATAAACGAAAACATTAATTATAGAATTATTTTAAAAATA
>JXPQ01027288.1:0-12774 GCA_001014675.1 Ephydra gracilis
AAACAACACATTTGTTTGAAAGATTGTTTAAATTTCTTAAACTCTAGACAATTTTTTTAGCAGCCTTTTTGTGGACCATATAGATGTGTATTTTCAATGATACATGTTTATTTCTGGTTTACATATTTATTATATATAATATTAAAATTAAGTTAAAATAAACAGCATTTATCAACTCAATAACTCAAAGGAAGGTAAATTCAAACTATGCATACTTTTGGAATAGATGTCGTCCTCTATCATGATGTATTTGAAAGAATCTCTATTGAAAAGAAGTCTCTTAACATACAATATTGAATTATTTGGTGAAAATATTAAATATGCTCTCGATTTAATAGCTGTCAAAGCATTTCAGACAAAAGTGATTCTAGTTCTTCTTCTGAGTGTCAGTTGAAAGATAGCCATCAGGGACTAATAAATATTCTAAGAGTCACTGTGAATAAATTTCAGCCTTTTAAGGTATAAGCTGGCTATATTACACTTTCATTGAAAGTTTAAAAAAAGGGTTAATAACATTAAAAATAATGATATTTTTTTTGCTTGGTAGTTATTTCAGTATTTTTTAAAACATGCTCCCAACATTGCGAGGGTACCTGATAAAATGAAACCAGATTTTTAAATCTAGATTATGAAGATAAACCGCCATTTGACGCATAAAATTCTAACTATCACTATTTTAGGATATGATACAACCCGTACGCAGGGTCCATTTTATTGGACTAAGGGAGGGAAAAAAATACATCATTATATACCGAAATTTATAAGAAGTCTAACTAGCTCTCATTATGAATCGCATAATGTGTATAATTTCTGCTGAGCAACGCTTCAAGAACTTCGAAAAACTCCATTTTTACATTGATTACGAATGTCAGAATGTCTACACACTAATGCTAAGTACCAAGAAGTAATCTTTATTAAAAATTAAAAATCATTTAAAAGCGATTGGACTTAATTCACACGATATTTTCATTAGCAGAGTAATTATTGCCTGCTAAGTATTATATAATAAACACCTAAAAAGATTGTTCCCATTTACTCCCTCACAAACTCAAAAATGAAACATCATTATTCTGCAACAATATTTCATTATGCTTCGGTTTTTCTTCTTCTCTTAGGGTAATTCCCCATAATTCCAAATGGAATATAGTTTATCGCATCCCCTTGCATATATAAGTTTTCTCTCCCAACTTGGAAAATTTCCTGGGGAAATTAATTCAATTAAAATAATAATAAAAATAAGGAAAAATATTAGGGAAACTATTCCCTAAATTTTGGAGTTTTTTGATGATGGTTTTCAATTCTTTCGTTGTTGTCCCTTACGACTCTATTTCTTAAATTGAGCGTTCATCAGAAAAATATCTTCCCCCAAGGGAAATGTATCATTATCATTATATTAAAAAATGTATCCGATATCACATGTGTTATTGCTAACGATTAAATTTGAAAATTTTAGGAAGGAATAAAAAGAAGTTTACAATTTGGATCCCTGGGAGTATTACACTACTACAGGTTTGTCTTGGAATACAATGCTTATAATGGGCAAAAATTGAGTTGGAACTTTTCGAAACACAAGAATACATATTTCGTTCAAGTCGGTATAAAGGGATGAGTGTCAAGTCAAAAAGAAACATGTTGTGACAAATGATAAATACATTTCTGATCTTAATTTTACGTATCCTTCCTCATGGTGATTTTTCTTAGCTTACAAATATTAATGAAACTGTGTTCAGGTAGGTACCCAAGGATTCCCTGATCGGTTACTCCTTAGACGTACATTTGGAATATCAACCTGAAATATATGATAAACATAATAATTTTCCATATTGTAGAGAAAATATGTTGCCAACAATTATTGCAAACTTTGATAATAAGACCCATTATACCATTATTTAACAACAATGTCTCTATTTCAGTTTGAAATTCAAAAAATTTTAAATCTTATAATTCTAACAATGGTTGAAAACATTCATAGGTTTGAATAAACATCATCGTACATTATCTGCTAATAAATTCCAAATGTATTTGTTTAAGTTAATAAATAATTCAGTCTATTGAGAGAAATTTTCACACCAGAACTGTGTGCAGATGGCACACAAAAAAGGAAAGTGGAACCTATGGCAAGACAGCAAAGGTTGGTCCATTGATATGTAAACCAAATTCCCATCTGGCATCTCTGTATTCGATGAGAGTATGTGCGCAATACATTTAGAAAGAATTTATGCTTTTGAAGAAACTGTTAACTTAGAATTTGCTTTATTAGCGATATCCAGAGTGAAAATGTAATTGTACTCTCGTCGCATGATCCCAAAGTTTGGATTGAAGTTAGCGTTTTAGTATATTGATACCGATTCGTTTAATTATAATATAAAGATAGAAAATTCTTATAGATACATTGCGGAAAGCATAAAATCTAAATTCGACACATCTACATACAGTGTAAATAATATCCAAAATCTACCTTACTGGAAAAGTCTCAGACCCAGAATGTATTCAGTTAGTGATGCAATACAGTCTAATACAGATATAATAATAAGTTTAGCTAACAAAATAAATGAATTAAATTTTTTTATAAAAAAGTAATTTTTAAACTTCTTTAATTCATTATTGCTAAATTTCCTTAGAACATAAACATTCCTTTCATGTTGTAGCCATTTTTTCACCAACCCTTTCAAGTAGATTGTACTGGAAATGGTGGCGTCCCAATGAAAGAAATGTGTTCATCGTCATAAATAACCGCTAATTATGTTAATATAAATTTATTTTTGATATAGCGAGATTTTTTTATATTTCATATTTTTTTTATCTGTGACTTTATGGATTTTATAAAAAATACTGTATAATGAGGCAGAATGCTGATGTATTATTGATGATTTGTGTTGATGTCTTAAACTGGGTTCTAATATCAATTGATCCATTTTCGACTGATTCATTTTAATATGACATGACATTGTATTAAAGAATATGTAATATATTAAATAATAGAAATTATTATTAAATCGAAATGAAATCATATTAAATAATAGATATCAATAACAATAATAGAATTCAGAACTAGTAATAATAAATACAGTGAGAATTAACTATAACGCAATAAACATAAATGAGTAAAGTTGAACATACTAAATCGTAATTGTCAACTATTTATTCCGCAATCGAGCGACTTTAGATAACGCCTACGGTGTTTGCTGTTAATCGGAGCATGGTGGAGTGGAGTGATCGACTAAAATAATCCCATTCATGTCAAAATTTGGTACGGAAAGTAGTTCATTTAGCTGTAGTAAGTAAATAATTCTATTCTGAATTTGATTTATTACTTTTTACGTCTATAACTTAAAATTGATTTATTATTTAAGATTGAGTAATACGTAATATAATTTAATATTTAAGAAAGTGTAATATATACATTAATTTGAATAAAGAAGTATAATTGGTAATATAATAAAAAAAAAATATCATAAGTTTCAATGCGCTGAAAAGATGTTTTTTAAATACGAATATACTCAAAATCAGTTACGGATCTTTCATATAATACCATTGTTGATATAAAGAGTCCATATCATATATGAGTGCATATTTATTATTTTCCAATTTCAGATCAAAATCAGCATATAGATAGCCAGTTAAAGTGAAGTTTTATATTTTTTTTGTGGAACCTTCCATATTATATTTGTTATTATTGATTGATTGATTTTTGTATTATAATCCAATGCGTTTATTATGGTTATATCCGTTTTGGATGGTACAAGAATTAAATTGTGTTTTGAAATCAATAGCACTTTATTGTAGTCCTAACAAAACCTAACAGCGTCTTAGGCGGTACACAAAATTGAAAGGCTCATGTGTTAAACTTATTTTAAGCTGATACGATAATCCTATATGAGCCTACACGGTACGTTGATTAAGATTGATCTTTCACACTCTTTTACACTCTTTTGTTGCAATTTGTTGAAATTCTAAAGCTTTTATATATTTACAGTGTAGCAGACTTTTTCAACCTTTTGTTGTAATTTGAGGAATGATCTTGGTTGTGCTAGTGAACGTTCGAACGGTTGTGATGTTGTGGTAAATACATGTCGTTCCATAAGATTTTTGTTGAAAAGTATATTTACAATTGTGCTTTGAAATGAAGCGTCGATGAAATAGTTTCTCCTCGAAAATTTATAGTTGAAACTGAAATTGAACTTTTTCGTCAGGTGTTCTTTGAAAAATAGATGAAAAATTGCGAAATTTCAATTCTTTAATAACCTGATATATCATTAAAGGAAAATTCTTTATGTGTTTCATTTTATGTATGTTTGTTATTTATGTGCGACTATAGTTAAATGGCAATCAATAAAATTAACATTAATCTTTGATATATCAACTCCTCTCTCGGATGTATGCATTTCTTTTGACAATAACTCGCTGTAAAATCCCAACATTGATTTCATAGATCGTTTTGTATTAAAGTATATTATATCCTTCGTTGAATACATGTGCCCTTGAAGAGTATTATTGTTTGCGTAAATTGCTACAGTTTCTCTCGGTTTACTCTCCGAAACCCACTTCCCTGTTCTTCATCATATTTTGCATTTATATAAATAATTGTATCGTTAATCTCATATGACCCAATATGTATGTGTATTTCTTTATTATTAAATTCTGATGATATCCGCTCAAACGTTATTGGCATATCAACCTTTACTTTGCAAATGGGAACAAGAACATTAGTTTGTTTATTCAACGTAGAATAATGATATTTTATCTGTCCATGAATTGTGCTTATCTGGAAACCTCAAGCACTTTGCCACCTAAATTCTTCAAAAATTTTTCAAGTAAATACATGCTATGGTGTTTCGTCATTGACAGTTCATATTCATAGAAACCATTTTTAATTGGAAACCTCTCATAGACCTCCAAAAGATAAGTAGTTGTATTCGTATATTGTATGCTTTTGATTTTGAACATTCTTTTATCCACTTTTTAAATTCATTCTCGAATGAATAAACATTATGCTGAATTATTTGTAAAACCTCCCCAACGCAAAACGTTGGTTGATGCATGAATTTCAAATGATTGCGTTTGGGTTTGGTTATTGTTCTATGACCTCTTGCATTATACTACTCTTTTAATTCTTATCATTTGCAATCCACGGATATTTTCCATGAAAACTAATCTATTTCCACATCAATCCTTTTAGACTTATATTTAAACGTTCAACTATTAATGCATTCAATATGATAATGTGGATTAATATGATATGCATCAGTTCTTAAGTTCTGTATTAAAAAATTCCTTTTCATATTTGAGTTTGTACGTTTTTTTATATTAGACCAGAGGTAAATATTTGTTTCATTACCTTGCTGACGAAAGATTATTTTTTCATTTAATTTAGACAATCCAAGCCTATTTTGAGAATGTGTCGATAGCGGTTAAAAGAAAAAGAAAACCAAGAATTTTGGGATGAAAAGAGTACCTATTTCAACTAGGTTTGCTTGTCATAAAACACCTGACATCTACAATTATAACTCTTTGGCTTTTAAAATTTTTCCGTACTAACCAGTTTTCTTTTATCGGTCATACCAAGGATTTAATTGTTTCCTTGGCAAAGCACAACTATCATTCCAGGTTTATGGTATTCCTTTAAATATTTATTAAATCCTCATTACCATGATCGTGATCCTCATAATCGTGTTGATGAGCTTCAAGTTATTGGTTCATATTCCCTAGCTTCTACTAGCGCAATGAAAATAATAGAATTCAAGCCGGCGATATGCATAAATAAATACGTTTCAATACTATCTATTTAGTCTTCGAAGTATCTTGACTGTACATTACTACTTTCATCAACGTTTAACTTGAATTCTTTAATTGAACCAATAATTCTCTCCATATCTGCATTAATTTTTTTTCCAATAATTAAAGTTTTAAGTTAAAGATTTTTCAAGTTTCTTAACGCTAATTTATAAAAATTTTCTGTTTCTAAACTGTTCTCAATCATCTAAAGAGAAAGCCTTTTCTGAGATATCAATCGGTCGACGCATCTTTATACGTTTAAAAAAAAAATTTTAATTTTTTTGGGATTCAAAATAGATTCCAAGTACCTCGGGAATACTTCTTCTCAAGTTTAATTCATTTCCAGGATGTAAAAAACGTCCAAACTTATCGATATTCGTTGTCCTTCTAATATGATTATTTAAGTCCTGCTGATTTGTGTATACTAGTTTTCACGGTGATGTATCTATTTCTGACGGGACTTTTGTAATACTCAGAATCAGTCTCTAGAGGCCAATCGAAATTGCATACCGATATGACCAGCATTGAAAATTAATAAATGAATTGATTTTAGCATGTATGTCCGTCCTTCCGTCCGATCATCCGTATCCAAAAAATAGAGAGAACCGCTTCTTTCTATGAAAAATGTTTAGGTAGCTTTTTGATGTTGATCCGACCATTACTTCGGATACCTATATATGTTTACACCTATTTACACGAATACTAATTCAAAATGATAGGCTTAAGCTTACTGCAGCCGTTCGAATTGATATTTTTCTACAAAATTAAAAGTTAAGCGTAAAATTAAAACCCCCTTCCAAAAGTGGAAATGATTGAATACATATCAAAGCTATCCTCAGTACAAATATAAAGACCCCTAAAGAGGCTTTATGCAGAATTTTCCACACTTATTTAAATTTGACGAAATTTCACTATACAGTGAATATAAATATAATTAATGTTAAAAATGAGGGATACCTCTAGTTCAGCTATGTGGTCCCAACGCAGGCTTTACTGCTGAATTACACATAGTTATCTTTTAAATTTAACAAAATTTAGTATTGTGTGAATATAAAGATAATCTATTAGTTTACCAAAAATAAGTTTGATTGCAAGAAAGTGAGGAAGACTTCTAGTACACCTATGTGGTCGCAGTAGAGATTTTAATACGGAATTATGCACAGTTATCTTTTTAATTCAACGAAATTTCAGGATTGAGTCAAAATCTGTATATAATCAACATATGTGGCAAATGTGGGCATTATTACATGATAATAAGAGGAGACAATAAAGGCTTGATTGCTTAATCATACATAGGTCACATTTAAATTTTACAAAATTCCAATATAACGTGAACAAATATAGTAAATGTACGTACTATTGATTGAAATCAGACACAAGTGTGATCCACAAAAAGGGCGTACAAAAAATTTGCCACCATTAATGAAATTAATCTAGAGTAATTTAATGAGTAGAGTAATTTAATGTGTGCTTTTCCGGTTGTTAATTAATTAAACCGGTTTTTAATTAATCAAGCGACGTGTATTATACTGCCGGCCTAAACCGACTGTAATTTTTTTAGTTGGTTATATGCAGAACAAATTATTTTTTATGATGAAATTCGTCAAAAATATTGAATGAAGTAAAACATTACTTTCATAGCATTGAAACAGACTTTGCATAGCAATGTCTACATCTCTGCGGAGAAACCAAGAATGAAGGAATTATAAATAAAGGAATGTAAGAGAAACATGATCACTTTAAATAACCAATCGCAGTTTAGTCTGATGTAAACTCTGGAGTTTACATAAAACTGTTTTCCTAGGCTTTGATAAAGAGCTATAATGAGATAAATTTCTATTCTACCCTAAGGAAGTCNTGAAGTCTATGGTCTAGAAAGTAATCATTGCGCAGATGTGAACACCTCTTACAGTGGAGAAATATTTATATTTAGAATCAGAAAGTAGTGGAAATATGGGAAATATGGTCAAAATCAAATGAATAAACATAGATTTCATTAGATTAGATTCATAGATTACATACTTTTACTTTTTCCGTCATAATATTGTTTTCATTCACTTATATTTTTAAAAATAATGTGTTTTTAACAAATAATACTTGGTATATTATACGCTTATTTCATATTTTCTGATAGATTTATATATGAACCATTTCTACCCCCCTTCTGAAAAGGGTCAAGGTTTCTATTTACAAANAATTTCATATTTTCTGATCGATTTATATATGAACCATTTCTACCCCCCTTTCTGAAAAGGGTCAAGGTTTCTATTTACAAAAAAACTCAAAATTTTTATCGTGATAAAAAAAGTCGGTAGACGAAATATCTCATGTGTGCATTCTATGATAAATTTTTGTATTCATTTGTAGACCGATGGTTTTACGGGCTAGGAGAATGGTTACATACAAATAATCATTTCTGACTTTATGTGTTTTAGGGATACAGGTATTATAAAACATTTAAGCATTTAGCATTCAAACCAAATACAAAAATATAGGAATGAACAGAAACTATAAAAACCAGATATTTCTTTAACCACACTAAAGGCATTGAACTCCAAAATATCCACAGAATTTTATCAGTAAATCAAAATATGAAACGCGGGACACCAGTTGGTTCCACGAAACTCTTTTATCAAGTTATAAGCCAACACCATCCGCCTAACTGCGTTTTTGACCAATACTAACGCGGCCACTAGGAAAGCGGGAACTCCTAAAGTTTTAACTACTTTCTGCACACGACGATGCATCATTCGCAGCACCAAGCTACAACTCTCCAAATGTGGAAAGCAGTTGCTTCTTGCATAAAAACAATTAACTCTGTGGTTAGAGGAACAGAGACTGCAACATTCGTGGCCCAAATAAAAGAAGAAGGTGTATTCATTTAGCAATGCAAGTCAAGAGGTAGGCTTCAATGGATTCAGTAGAGGAAATTCAAGTGCGATACCAAAAAAGTTATCCCCTGCCTCAATGAATCGGCATGAAGACTAAGATTATTTAACAAATGGATCTTGTTCATAGGTCAATGCAAGCAATTCTTTGAATATGCCTCCGACAAATGCAGTAGACATATACAATAGAGATAACTGACTGACATTCTTTAACTGTGTCACCATACAAATTATTGATTTGACCTGGAAAAATAAAAGGATGGTTGAAGATAACTTCTTGCAGGAAGGCAATGGACAAACGTCGTGTTCCAGCCAAAAATTGAATAGTCTATGCCTTTAGCTCCATTGAAAAACCCATTCTCTAACGGATAAGTAGTTACCTCCTCTCGAAGAGAAGTGTACTCAAAGTGAAAAGATCAAATAGATTTCGTCTGTCAATATTCTGTTGACGATACAATATCCACCCAATATTATTCTTAAAGCGGTAATTATACCAGGATTACACAAAAATATAGAGAAAAGAACTTGTGTGCATACATGTGAGTGATGTTTGAGTTGTTCTTGTATTTGTGGGAACAAGGACGAAGAAATATTCGGTCACTACGGACTACATAATACACATTATTCAGTCATGGTTAATGTACTAACTTTGTTTTAATATTAACTAATTTAGTTTGTCTTATTTGCCACATATTAAATTCATATGATTTTTAGATAAGCGTAACTTTCAAAAGACTCGTGTACAATGTGAAGCAAATTTTATTTGTGTGAAGTAAATGATTAAAAAAAAATTTCGATTCCTTATAAATCATTGTTTTTTTTTGGGGGGGAACGAGAAGTGGTTTGTTAAGTTTAAACGACGAAGTGAGCACTGAGAACGATGCATACAATGGAGACATGTTACCTTCGCGAACAAAAAAAATCATAATTTTGGAAGACCGTAAAGTGCAGTTGATCGAAACAGTTGAGCTTTATGCATAAAAAATGGTGTGATTTGAATTAGATAAAATTGAAAATTTTTAGTGTAATGTCATATAGCTCCTGTGTCTTACACATACCACCTAGGGACATCTGCGGTTGGTCGTTAAGTCCCACCTCTGCACATGAAATACACCATTCATACCCATATAAATCTCATCTTCTCAAGAGCAATGTTAGTGATGGGGCTTATAAAAAGGTGAGCTAAGGAATTTTAATAATCTGTGTGTGACAAAGAGCGAGATAACATTAGTCCAGAGTCTTAGATTTCTGAGTTCTAAGACGGTTTTTATTGAACGACCATGAATGAAATATAGTAGATTTCGGTTTGATCTATTGGCTTTTGGGGACCTGTGGGAAATCCTTGTAGGTTCTTGATTTGTTATTATTTCTGAAATTAACATGTTTTCTAATCATTTTGCCTCAATCAGTTGTTCAACAATATGCCCTGATCTTTTAAACACTTAACACGAGCAAGATCATAGATTCTTTTAAGATATATATGAGACACAACTCGTCGGCGAGGGCACCTAAGATGCCTTCGCTGTCTATATGAATTTCCAATCTTCTGTAATCATACCGTTCAATTAAGCAGTTCACGATGGCTGACAGCTACCTTTATGCTCACGCATAGGCAAGTGTCTTCTCTAACTTAGTGTTGTCTGATGAAACGGTTTCACGTTAGTAGATCATTTTTGATTTGTGCGAAAAGAGGATGCCCGAGGTAAATTCTTTGTTGCATACTAGTTGTAACATATCGAATAAGCGCTGGTGTGCTCGCTATTAAAATGTTGACTTTAGTAATGCTGTTGTGACCGTGGTCCCTATTCTTCTATACTTTCATTATCTTTAAAGTACTTTGAGAACCCTCAATTAATCATTGTTGTGTACTACAATAAATCGGTGCTGGTTAAGTCTCATTCCCTTAATGAACTGATGAGTATGAAAAACTAGTCGCTATTTTCTAGATTAAAAAGTGCTCTGCTCGATCATACCTTTTTCTGTGTACATGGGTATGCCAATCCCACGGCAGTTGGTGGCGACATTTACATGTTAAAGAACTCAATACTTAATTCTTGCTAATTTAATATCATGATAAATGCTTGTCATTCTGTATGTCTTCTAAACTAATTTTAATGTTTACAATGTAATTAGAAATTTGAACGAATTTGAACTCAATGACTAATCAATGAAAAATACAAGTGGGTGCCAGAATGAAATCAGATTTAAGATTCGGTTCCTTTGAAACGGCCCTTCGATCAGCAAGGTGGGCGAGTAGGAAGTAGGCTGGCATATTCAGAAATATAATGCTATGATGAACACTTCGTCTAAGCTACTTATAAAGTTAATGCTCTGTGATTGCTAAAGACTCAGTATAGACTTATTAAGGTGATAATGATAAAAGATGTTGTCCATAACTGCCAATCATGTACTTGATATTTTCTATTTATGTCAACGTTGGGTGGATTACATGTTTAAAAACATGATTCTGGCACACCACGACCGTAATCTTTCTAGCACAGTAGCCATGATACGAAGAGTGTATATCTTCGGGCAGATAAGCTGTCTCGGACCATTCAGTCCCTTGCACATCATGGAAATACCACAAAAACCATTTTTAGGTGGATGACCTGTGGCAAATTTCATTAAATAAAGAATTGAAAAGCGCAATACGAATTCTTTTTATTTGCACATACAATTATTTCTTGAAGTTTTTTGCAACAGTCCTTCATGACGGCAGGGATGTTTACGCACGGTGTTGATTTTCATTATTATTATACTATTATTGCTCCCTTTCCTTTCTTGCATTATTCACAAATACGATCCTTTCGTTGATTGAGGAGCGGTAATATTTACGCGCTGTCACTTTTGACGAATGCAGAGCAAAAGCAGGCTTACACTCTTTAAGATAAGTAAGTCATTAACCAATGAGCAACCGACCTATTTAAAAACGAACATATACTTTCAAGTTAGTATTGATTCATAAGTCTTATTATAAGCAGTTAATACGGTGTAAGTTTTGTTCTTTAGCTCGAAGGCAATGGCCTCTACCGTACACCAAGTAACCTGATTTTGATGTCGCTATCTCCCCTAACTATATTACAATGTTATGGCAATAACCCAAAAATCCATAAAAAAACCATACCAAATTTTAGTAGCATGCGATCAGAGTCGTTGTTTTATGCTAATTTCGGGAAGCACCCCAAGGTATATACAGATTTTTCCCATTCATGAATACAAATGTCATTGGCCTATCTTAAATTTCATTTTTTTTACATGTAGTTTGTATTCCTACGATTTTGATGAGTTTTGTGAAAACTTCAAATATCATTCTTTAATAAGCACAAAAATGTATAAAAGGAAAACAAAGTTATGAGTGCGTAACAATTTATTGCATTAACTTTCTTTTGAGATTGATTTAAAGTTTCATTATTACTATGCATATACAAATAAACTATGTAAAAAATATTGCGAGTGCTTCGAGGATACTTGATCTTAAAATTGACCACTTTAAGAAGCTCCAAAAGTTTAAGTCTAACGATTACAACAAATTATAGTCATTTGTCATGTCGTGCTCTATGACATACATGACGGTATCGTCATAGTCAAAAGAATTAGCAAAGGAGAATGCAGCGACGCGGTTGGCTGATTCATATTCAATTCCCCATTGAACTGGTACGATGGTACTCGATAAAGGTAAAGACCGAAATGGCGGTTTACGCACCACGTTTTGCACGATGTATCAACGGTAGAAATCCGGCAGAATAAAGCGCAGAATTATAGCAGCTTAACACATGCCGAAGAATGTAATAACATACGTAAATGATAAAAATATAAACCTAAAAAATTGCAATTGTCCCATTGTATAGATTTTAAGTTGCCAACTACTTAAAAAGGCAACACCAACTATAAACAGCTGATACTTTCAGTTTGTTGGTGCGCTTTTCAGATAAAAAATGCAAGTGAAATTTATTGTCTTTGAAAATAAAAATTTTAACTAAACCCAATTTAAATTTATTAAATGGAAAAAATGTAAGTAGTACGGTATCGAATCGAGCATACCAAAAATGTATGTTAAATTTTAAGCGTTCAAGAAACAGAGTTCAAAGCAGCAACAGCTGCTGCACCAGCG
>JXPQ01027288.1:21484-39877 GCA_001014675.1 Ephydra gracilis
CTGTAGAGTAAAAACAGCTCTGCATGTCTCTATGATAAGAGACATCATCCAATTCATGTTTGGCTACGGATATAGAAGAAAAGGCATGTCTTATTGTATGAGGCATTTAAGTGGAGAAGGTGCCATTAAATATATAATCATTCAATTCATTTTATCCTTTATGAGCAGATGACTTGTACCAGTTCCCGGAGGTTTCATAAGGTTGTTGCAGGTGGGGCTCCCAATTATTTAAGATTGTTTTTGAGGGCAGGCGCGGAATTGATGTTGAAGCGTTTAAATAGATTCCTGGTATCTGCACTGCCGATACTAGGCATTGTCCGAGTATTCTTAGATCCTTTTTGTAGAGTCTCAGAGGAAACTTAGAGAGATCACAATTGTATTGCTTGACCATGATACTAAACTGTATCCCGCTATGTTCTGCATGTATCATTTGCAAATGCTGAACTTATTGTATTTTTACATATGTCGAATTGGGCGAGCACGCACCTGAGAGCGGCTTTGGCCCTGTCTTAAGCAGTTCATTGCCATTTCTTTTTCTGCGGTTCTCTCCTAAAAAGACAAAAATTAAAATTGCAAGCAAAATCCGATATAAAATCAGCTTGAATAAAATATTAATTAGAAGTGTGAGTTAAAAATAATATTTGAGTAATCCAATATTTTTAAATCCATTTCGCCGAAACAAACACTTGAACATGATAAGTAAGACAGTGAAATTTGGAAGTATTAAGAATCGCTGCAACACATTTCAAACACTCAAGATGTAGACACATCACATTAACCACATTCACGATCACTTAATTAAAATATAAAATTCTTGCTGCACTTTACATTGTGTATCGTGTTGTTGTCGTGAAAGTGTATGTCACAGCACTTTAGCTTGGACATAGCATAACACGAGTAATATTTTTGTATGTGTTCGCATGTGCGCAGCTGCATATGGGCAACTCCATTAGCTTCGGGCAAAAGGAGACCACTGGCAAAAGGCAAATTTCATTGCACCAAATAAGTCTATGTTAAAATAAGAGAACTTCATTAACGAAACTGTCAAAGAAGTATTTTTGCTGTTTATTATTAGGAAGGCGCATGCGTAGGGATGGAATGATCCTGGATACACCAAATCTATTAAATATTATGGGAATGTAGATTTTGAGATATAATACGATAGTTTAAAAATCCGTTTTCTGAAAGTTGTCTAATATGATAATTCATGTTTGAGTATTTTAAAAAATTTCTATAGTGTTTGTTATGAAATTGGTTTTATCTGCCCAACTAGAGTTAAAGTGCGGGGTTAAAGGTTAATTATGGGCCTCTTTGGCTTTTGCTCGACAACTTAGTATTAACTTTGATACCACAGTGCCCTGGTATTCAGATGATATGTATATATGGACTGTTAAATAGTATCCATTACAAAATGGTAGCCATGTCAACGTTTATAGTTTGTTTTGGATGTGCCTTGTAGAGCTGAAGGAGGCCTATAAACTATGATGTGTTTGTCCGTTTTTTTTTTTTTGAAATGAGTAAAAGATTTCTGAAGATAAACTGGAAAAATAAGAAGATAGAAAATGTCTTTAAATTATTCTATTTGTGAAATGGTTAAATGATCCATCTGATTTTATTGAAACCTGAGTTAAATTTAGTTAGGTTTGCAGAACACAAGTCTTAAATTAGATGTGTAGAGAAGTTCATGGTAATAATAATAAGTTTCCGTTTTTGTGATAGTGGGTCAAACTCTGATAGGTATAGACTCTTTCCATTTCTATTTTTTTTATAGGATTGATGTGCTGTATTTTATATGCGATTCAAACATAAAGATTCCAGTTTCATTAAGAATATTAGATATTGGAAAGACCTGAATGGCTCTAAAGCATTTTTGTCGACTATATTTACTATTGTTGTACTATTCCGTTTGCACGTGCATTTGGACGTGCCAGTTGAATTTGTTGTTTTGATATTGAGACCAAGAATTCTTAGTTTTTCGGAGATATTGTAAGAAACTGCATCATTCTCTGCAAAACTGTGTCTCTGGAATAGGACTTTTGCATATCACTGAGTGTAGTACAACTTGCACTTCATTCAATGATTCTTTATTTGCAAAGCAGAGTTCTTTATTTTTGGGTATTACTTGTGTTGTTCCGCTGGAACTCGAGACGTATTGTCTAAGAACTCCTGATGGTAATTGTTATCTTGGGGGTGTTATTGGTGGTGTGTGGTTGATGGGTTTCTGTGTGCTCAAGGCAGTCTATATGACTAGTTATTCTGTAATCTTCAAAAATTTTCAGATTTAAGTTGTGGAGGTAGTTTAAGTTTATTGATGATGAAGAATTTTGTATAGTCTCTGATTTTGCCTTTTTTATCGCAAATTTGAATTTTGCATTCGCTTTTCTGTATTGAATTAACTTTGCTTAATTTCTGGGTTGTTTGAAAGAATTCCTGAGGTTTCCATATTCTCGTTGCAGACTAACAATTTGTGGGTTCCACCACGGAAAATATTTGAGCTGTTTGCTTTGGTCATTTTAGAGGATGGATTTTTTGAGATTTAAATTTTAAATTTTCAAACAGCCTCTGTCGCTTTTTTAGAACTATTATAAATAGATTTATTCGAGATTAGGATAATGTAAAATTTTTTTGAATTTTTCCCAGTATCTGTTGCATGTGATAAATCCATTCTTAAAGTTAAATGACTTTGATCCTGGAAAGAGTGTTATAACTAAAGGGAAGTAGTAATGGATATGGAAGTTTCCGTGAACCAAAGTGAGTGTGGGTAAATACTTGGGCAGCAAAAAGACATATTGATGTGTGTTAAAAAGCGTGTTGTTGAAACGTTTGTTGCAAATGCTTGTGTAATATTACAGGAATTTATTACTTTGAACTACATGAACACAATTATTCAGAACCCCTTAAAACCGATATTAGGTAAGCCTGGGTCAACTGAAAACATTGACCTAGTATCCAATAAAATGAATAATTATGTACTTTAATGCGTTTGATTACTTAACGCTGAACGACTGATGGAAAGAACGTTTTCAAAAAGCAATGAAAATGTCATATAACATGACAACACTGGAATTTAAAAAGGACTAGTGACAAGTAAATGCTCAACTATGTGCCATGGATTACGAAATGAAATGGCTACGGTTCCGTTATTGCAGGTTTTGTTGTTGACAATGTTCTGGCTGGAACAATACAAAAATTTAAAAATATTGAAAAAAAGTTGTTTCATTTGTTGCTTTTGTAGTCTCTTTAAATATTTGCAACTGAATGGAGCGAGTGAAATACCATACAACACAAATAAAAATAAAAGAATCCCAAATGGAAAAATTTGAAAAAAGAACAAAATTAAAAATAAATAAAAGTTGAACGACATGAGCTCATTGTCACATCAGCAGCACAAAAATATTAACAGGTTAATGTAATGTTGATTACTTTCAAAATAGCAGATGTATTTTTACTGCAAAACCACTGCCAATAAAGCAGCAAACACAACTGCATTCGGAGCTTGCGCCCATTCATCTCACAAGTATTCCATTCCCGACTCTCTTCTCACAAAAATTTGGCATTCTCTTCATTTTGTTTTATTTCAATTGTATATTCATTTGTCCGTCCTGTTGCTGTGTACATTCAACACAATAAAGAACTAACCAATTGCATTTTGTGCAAAGTATGTTGTATGTGCGGCATCATGACGATATACATGCTAAAAGCTTTTGGGATAACAATGCATGATTTCTGAATTGCATCAACTTAATCAACGATAAAGGGCTTAGTTTCAATTCCTTAACATGCTGAATGTAGTTCTTCCCAATAGTAATATTTCAATTTAGGAAATTCAACATAGTGTATCGGCAAGCCAATTGAGTTAATTTAAGTTAAAAAATGAAATTCTTCTAACTAGATTACCAAGTAATTGACTTAATTGATTAGAAATGTTTTTTTTTTTTTTCAAACGGCAATTCAATACAAATTTACCGATTGTTACTCATTCAAATTTGACTTCCATTAGCCTTCCAACATGACTTGAGATGATCAATAGCTCATAATTTTTGGTATTCGGATTACCAGCTGGCCAGACATACCGTGATTTGTACTCCGGAACGTTGTTGAATTGGTTCAAA
Organism: Ephydra gracilis; assembly: GCA_001014675.1. Lineage (NCBI taxonomy): Eukaryota > Metazoa > Arthropoda > Insecta > Diptera > Ephydridae > Ephydra > Ephydra gracilis. Next base: position 25,597 of record JXPQ01027288.1, read on the forward strand.
TTCCATTGAGCTGAGTCGTTTTTGGTTTGTGACCTGAGGAAGACTGGTGCTTGTTGCTGAATATTCATATAGAAACTTTGGAATGGCATCCAATAAACTCTGTTGAATTCAAGTTTGTGTGTATGACAGAGTCGAGTTATTGCATATTTAATTTCGTAAGTGAAGTGTTTTTAGTTTAAGAGAGCTATTGTGTAATGGCCGCTGCCATATGCATCAGAAGCCACTTTCCGGTCTGAATTTTGAATACCAATATTCTGAGGAAAGAATGTAAAATCAACATGCATAAGAGTGATGTGTGTATGTTAGTGTGAAAGCCATTATTAAGAAGGATCAACTATGAAATATATTTGAACACCTTTTGGGTTATAAAGTTAACCCCAAATTTTGTTGACTATTGAAATCTCATGTAAAAGTAGATAGGTATGACATTTTATTGAACTGAATTTTTAGTAGTATTATTATTCATTATGTTTGATTGAATTACTACCACCACAGAGTATTTTTCTTGGTTTATGGACAGTTTTTTTTTATTATAGGTTTTTGGATACTAGAATTCTGCGAATTTCAAAGATATAAAATTTAGTTTGTGGAGATATGTCTATTTTTTATGGTTACTGCAATGCAAATTGTCTTTTAGAGTTTTATGTTTTAGTGATTTTGAGTAATTAGTTATACATGCCCTTCTTTCAAAAAGAAGTGTGTTTGGGAAAAATGGGATAGCTATTGAAGTGTCAAAATCCATAATCGATTCTAATTCGACATTCAAATTTTTAGTTTTTTTCTGCTATGCTTATACAAGTCCCCAATGAAATTATCAAAGTGTAGATTAGTTTTAGCCATACGTTCGTAACGCCCAGAATTAGAGCCTGTATACTTATCAAAATATATACCGATCATGCATCAGCATAGGAACTGATTTACCCTTGTATGTCTGTCCGTATCCATATACTTATTTTATGGAAAAATGTCAGACTGAAGTATGAATTTGGTCAGGATTCGAGCAATATTTCTGGTACATCCAGTACACCTATTTATTTAAAATTAAGGGGTAAGCTTGCTGCATCCATCAGAATTGATAATTTTCAATAAAATCTTGATATTAAGCGGGTAATAAAGCATCATTTCAGGTGTTAAAAATGTGCACGATTGAATAAAAACAGAGGTACCTCGAGTACACCTAAAAAGGCTTGATTGGATGAACAAAAGGGGTATGTTTCCTACGGAGGCTCTAATACTGAATTATGCATAGTTATCTTCTAAGAAATTTCCGTGAACACAAATGTAATCCATGGGTGTACCACAGTTGGGCTGGATTGTATAAAAATCAAAGAATTCCGGTGTACCTATGTGTTCGCAATAGTGGATTTAATTCTGAGTTATGCACAGCTATGATTTCAATTTTACGAAATTTCAGTATTTAGTAGAAATATAAGAGTGTGTGTAGCAAAAGTGGACTGGATTGCATTAAAATCAGAAGTATGTCCAGTACATCTGAATTCCAATATCAAGTGAACATATATCGAATTAATATGTGTACCATTGATCATTGAAAAAAGGAGGTAAAAAGCATTTGCCATACCTTACGATATTAATCTAGACTCATTGAAACTACTGTGTTGTTTTATTTATTTAATAATCAAGCGATGTGTACTGTACTGTCGGCCTACGTCGACTGTAACCTCTTTACTTGTTTTAGATATTTTTAAAAATACTGGCTACCGCGTATGATTTNTGAATTAAGTGAACATATATCGAATTAATATTTGTACCATTGATCATTGAAAAAAGGAGGTAAAAAGCATTTGCCATACCTTACGATATTAATCTAGACTCATTGAAACTACTGTGTTGTTTTATTTATTTAATAATCAAGCGATGTGTACTGTACTGTCGGCCTACGTCGACTGTAACCTCTTTACTTGTTTTAGATATTTTTAAAAATACTGGCTACCGCGTATGATTTTTCGTGAGTATTATCGCATTCCAATTATTTTGCTGTTGTTTGAATTACATTTTCACTTGTGCTTGAATGTGTTGGCTGACCTCTATTATTTATATTGCATGTACGCATGCAGGTGACATCAGAGTTATGGTTGTTGAGTTTTACTGTGTTTGCATATGTTGTGTCTTATGTAGAGATGTTGGATATGTCATTGTTTTGTTGCTTTGTTCATTGAATATTTTGTTTTTCAGTATTTCTTTTGCTTTTACACTTAAAACAATCTTTTGAGGATGCTATGTATCAGATTGAGGTGCATGTCCGGGGTTTACGCAGCAGCAACTTTTTTTTCGCTGAACGGCCAAGCAAATCAGAGCTCTTGCATTTTATTGGTGTAACCATTATATGGATGGTATGCACATAACTTTGATCGCTGCATATTTATTTTAGTTGATAGAATGTTAAGGTCTAATATTTAGAGTGCTACTCCGGGTATTTAGTTTATATATCATATAAACCATGCATGTTTTTCAAAAGCAAAAAGACTTTACCGCCTCTTAGTTGAGGGAAGTTGATGATATCTTTCTGGATAAATAAGAGTGCGTGATGGAATGCTAAGCTTAAAAAAGATGTTATAGATTTGCTGTGTTGTTGCTTCTATTGTAATGAACTTTTCTTGTTTTTCGTTGTGTTTGTATCGTTTTCGTTTTCTATTTTTGTAAGTTTCAAAAATCTTCAAGAGGCTAGTTTCAATATTTTATGGGCCTTGTTTTGTTTTATGTTTTAATTTTTTTAATGTTATTTTAATTAAAGCTTTTGTGAATTTGAATTTGAATTTTTCAATGCGAATCATATACGGCGATTGATCGAATATATCTATCGCAGTTACTATGTTGCTTCTAAAATAAATATGGCGCACGACATATATTTTGCAAATTGACTTCAACCAATGGACTAGCTTATCTCTTTATAAACCCGCCAATCTTTCAGTAATCTTTTATAAATTAAAATGACAAATAATTGTATAAAAAAAATATTCTCAGTAAAAATTTCAACTAATAAAACAATTTCAGTTTTGTATATTTTTGTTTGAATAATATTGTAAAATCTATTGGACTGTGTCTTTTCTAATTAAAGGACAAGACATTGGTCATATCTATATTTTTGGGCGATAATATGATATGCCTCTCTGCTTAAAATGTCGGAAATGTTTTTAGCTTTTAAGTTACAGCTTACTTACCTGGCCGTTACAATGTGGTGGAGGTCTCAGGTCTATTGTAAACGAAAAATTTCCAAGTAAACGCACAATGGATCATTCTGTCGAGTATTGTACGTCTCAGGCCTTTTATTGTATGGGATCTTGTCAGCCGAACTTGACCGATGATTCAATTCTAATGTCTGAAAATGAAACGCACAAACCTAATTTCATAATTCTTCTTCAAAATCTTATGGAGGTCAGAGGCTGACTGATAAACCGAAAGTCTTATTTGTCTTTAACCACAGCCCATTTTAAATTAAATTTCACGGAAAATTTTGTAATTCAGTCATTAAGTATATCTAAAATTACGTTGCAGAATTTCAACTGCAACATTCGCTTGTGCTTTTCTCTGCTGTTTCAACGGTAAACTATGAACTCTGAACTCATATGCACAGTGAATGTTAAAGTCTTTATGTGTTCATTTGTACTTACGTGATATGATACAATATGCCAGTGACGGGTAGAGTCCTCGTGCGACTTAAATAAGATTATCACGTTTGGTGAGAATTTTCATTCTTTCATTTATTGTTTTGCTTTTCTTCTTTTTAGTGTTAATTTTTGATTTACCTTTCTGCCATTATCACGTATTTCTTTATAAGTTTTTTCATTAGCATTTATGAGACTTGCTTTGTTAGGCATTTGTTTACGTATTTACACGCTTGCTTGTTAACGATAACCTGACTAATTTTTGAAATTTTGTTGTGGTTTTCCTTTGTAATTTATTCATTACGAATTTAGTTTTGCCAACTTTTCTGCGTTTGTGTATGAGTTGACTTTGGCATTTGCTTTCGTTGTTTGCATTGTTGTTGCATTTTACGCCATTACCATACCTCGTTGTTGGTGTTTGCTTATTTGGTTTATTCAAGTTTTTTAAATTTCTTATTTACTTATTTTATTTGTTACTACAATCGCTTCCATGACTGATTCGCCTGGCGTCTGTTGTTATGGAGCATTTACGTGAATGAGTCATTCTTCAAGGTTATTTCTGGTATTGTTATCATTTCTGTTTATATAAGTTTGGTTGGTGGTCGTAACACTTTTTATTAGACTTGCAGTTGCCAATACAGAAAACGTTAGTATCGTAGATGATTAAAATGTCGCTACACTACAAGAATTCATTAGGCTCGTCTCAAAATGATCAATGCATATTGTACGTTTTTGCGTTAAATAATGCTCTGGTGATTCAGGTTTGAGGTTCAAAATGAAGTTAAACATTTTCATTCCATTGCATTATGGCACAAAGCAAAATTCTCCATCTCCATACATACTCCATGTCAAGCAACAATATCAGATGGATTTGGAAGTTGTTTCAAGAAGATCTAAAGTGGATAGAAATAAGTGAATTAAATTTAATGTAAAAATATTAATTCCTTAAATGTATTATGTAAAATATAAAGAAAATGAAAGCAGGCGTGGGATAACTAGTGAACTGTACTGCAGTTTCCAGAAATATTTAACCGTTTGTTCTATCTTTGGCGAGGGAGTGGACATAATGTTTTTGTGTTTAAAATTGAGATATTAAATGGTTATTACAAGGGACATGACAAAGAATTAATATTTTTCAATTCGAAGAAAATTAAGCTATGGGGAGTACTCGTAAAAACAGAGAAATGATTTAAAAGTGTTAATGATGCGCATAAGCAATTAATACAACGAAGTTTAGTTTTTCGGGTACTCGAAAATGGGGCGATTGGCCGATTGTTCCAGACGTTGTTTCTTACGAAACATGCTTATACGTCCTATTACATTGATTTAGAGCAAAGCTACTCAAGTGTTGGTTATTATAGAACCACAGATAGACATATTTCACTAAATATTTATATTGTACAAGATACACGCAATTGACGTAAAAATCCCATTTCATGTATTAGTATAATTTAAATTCATACGCTTCAATTTATTTAATCAAAACTTCAATCTTCATCTCAATTTTATATATTTAAGTGTAAAATGACCTTGAAATAATCTCGAACTTAACCAAATTTCGGATCTCATACTTTTAGCTGTATAAAAATCTGTTACCACATATCGTCGATTAAACTGGAATAAATTATTTAAAAAATTGTTTTCCAGATACGGACTGATTACAATTTTCTACATTTAGGATCGATGGGTCCGCTGAAGTACTCAAAATTATGGACCAATTGCGAAAATTTTAAAATAGTTTACTGATATGATTAATTGACGCGTATGCACAAAATTCCCATCATTGGTGTTGAATAGCGTAACTATGAACGCTTTATAAATTAAGCTGTTGGAGGTAGCCAAAGCTATGTTACTATTAATAATGATCACAGATAGATAACATCACAATGTCCAAAAAGCTCATAGTAAATCTCAAAGTACTTAGTCATTTAACCAAATAAACAAAAATCTAAGTCATTTAACTAATGGAAATAAAAATCTAAGCTTATAGCCATCATAGAAAACCCAGAAATGTTAGACCCCCAATTCATATTTTTGCTTTCACTTACCACTTTATTTTTGCGAATTGAGGTTCAACAAAAATACACAAAATATTGAAACAATTGGAATCAATTTTGTACATTTCATTAAAGCTTTCACCTTACTTATGCAAGCAAAGAATCAAATGCCAGTAATAAAATACAGCATTAGTTGAGAATTCCGCGAAGGTAGGCCAACGTGGTCTATCAGATATTTTCGACCGATTTATTCTTTTTTTTCGGAGTTCTTTTGAGACACTAATTATTGCATAAAACCAATATTTCAAGTTTACATGCCAACAGAAGTTGAAATAAACGCATTTTCTAGTAAATTCTTATTACTACATATTATTTCTTTAAAATTAGGATATTATGGTAACATAAAAAAAGGTTTAATCCCAAATTTTATAAACTTTCTATGAAACATGTAACGTTATTTTTCATTTCATTAAAATGAGGGCAAAATATCTTTGATAAGTTATTGCCCAATTCTACTCAAATTCACAATTTTTATAAAAACTTCAAAATACTGAATCATTAACAAGTCTCAGGGACTTCCGATTGAACAGCTGCACAAAATTTACGTTGAATCGAAGAGAAACAGCTATGCGAGTTGTTCAATTTTATTGATCGATTTCATTCAAATTCAAGAATCCATCCATGCTGTTATACAAAATTCCGGTAACTCTCGAAGAAGCTGTTTGCTGTTATGCTCAGTTCAGTGAATTCGACAATATGGGTTTTCCAATTCCATCAACACTCGGGAACATAAAAAAGAATTTCAAATCAGTAAGTCCCAATAAAATAACTGGTCATTTATGTGAAATCGGTATAAAAGTTCAATGGAATGCGCCCCAACCGTGAAACGTAACAGCAATAACGTTAAAGAGCTGAAATGCAAAATTTTCAATAAAAGGGGGTAAAAGAGAGAGAATATGAGAATTACTCGAAATTATTTAAAGATTTAATTCAGATTATATAAGGAGTGTTAATAAGGTTGTTCGGTTTATGTTTCATAATGTCAAAAATTGGTAACTCGTTTAATGAACAAAGCATTGTCCGTCGTTTCTTTTCAAATTGTTTCTGGTGATTGACGGATCCTATCGTCATAAATATTCTGGCTCTTTGGCCACTATGTAGGCATTCATATTTGAATTGGCTGTAATTGAAAAAATCTTGTTCAGTCAAGCCATGTTGTATCGTAGATACAACGTAGATACGTAGTAGATGTTTCCATTTTAGGGTTACTTAATAAGTTTTAATGAGCGCCACAACATGTGGCTGGGCATTATAATGTAATAATATAACTGTGGCGTGTCAGCCGACGTAATGCGCCCGTTTTACTCGCAATCGTTCGCTGAAAAGCATTAATTGTTGATAGCAGAATTATCCAGTGATCTTTTCGTTCGATTGTAACAACTCATAATACAAGTTCTTCGTCGTCTTAAAATACAGCTTTTGCGAATGTCAGTCACTCGTTTTCCAAATGGACAGACTAATTAATGTTAAAAAATCAAATGAATCAATCCATGATTAAACTATGAATGATTCATGAGTATTATTTGGTCGATTGAGACATACTATTACATTTACCTTGTTAAAATCGAAAAATTTGAATACATCGAATTTCTCATAATGATATGCAAATGCAAAAGACCTAAGAAATATTTTATGATTAATGAAAATTGCACAACGGAAATTAATATACCCGCATATTCAGTTTTTTGGTTAAAGGTGTAATGAACTGAAAAAAATAATTGAGTTTACTGGTGACCGAGGTGATTTTAATTAATAACATAAGTATACAATAACGTTTTCCGCAGTTTCTTTCAAGTTTGTTCAGGGATTGTTATTTTCTGTACCGATTTTTTTTTTTAATTAATTCCTGTTTTTTTTTTTTAATGTTTACTCACACTATTATTAATAGTAAACGTTACCATATTTTCTTTTGTTATTCATTATTCTATGTCTACTTTTTCCTATTTTCAAGCTTCCTAATACATATACTCTGTTCGTTATGCTATGTTGTTGAATAAGCTTTTTTTTTTATTTAAAATTCTTTGCATAAAATTTCTTTAAAAAATTCAATAAATTTTGTTTGCAACCACATACAGAATTTTAAGAGGAATGCTGATTACTTAAATTTCAAAAAATAAAATTACTCGGAAACTTAGTTTTTAGATATGTTTGGTGATCAACTGCTTACAGCTAAACTAAGCCATTTAAAGAATAGACACATTTATTGATTATTTAAATTATACAGACATCGAATTTCGTGTGACCGAACATTTTTCGACTGTGTTTACACGTTCTATCAAATGAACTTCCACTGTCAATGCATTGGAATATATTTTTGCAATTGAAAAAAACATATATTTCTCATTAGGGTCTGCCAGATGCAATTCATTGCTTACAAAAGCACTTATATCGGGATATAAATCGTAATTACCGATTGAGTAATTATAGTAAATTGCAAGCACACCTGGTACAGAGATGAAAAATGTGCTATACTCAAAATCTGGATGTTGTTTAATCCATAATCAAAAATATGGGATTAACTTTAATTACAAAAAAGTGAAAACTTTTAAATACATTTAGCTACTTTGGCTATTTCAGGATTTCCAAAACCCATTACGTTTTCAAGCAAAGGTTATATATTTAAGATCATTTAAGGTATATTCCATCTATCCGGAAAGGTCGTTGCAACAGAATGGGATGTCAGTATATAAGATTATAAAAGAAAAATTCCCATAGACATGGAAACAATATTTAAAGCGAAACTAGGCAAATATTCAGTACATTTTAGAAAAAAGTTGTTTATTTTACTGTTGTTTGCTAGTTTTAACAGAAAAACTGGAATAGTACACCAACCGAATCGTAAAAAATTGAAAAAAAATAATTGATTTTGTAATTAATTTTTTAATACAGCAACTAATTGCAACTTTGTAATGATACAATTTAAGTTTCTGCCAATCCTTCATAAATGGCCGTAATCGGTCCATAATTTCTGAACACTTCGATGAATTAGTCTCCCAAAACTTGGCTAACTAAATCATTATTATACTTAGTATTCGATATTTTGTATTAAAAAGCAATTTTCTCCTTTTACTTTTTCCTAATTTGTGCGTTCAGCATAAACCTACGGAACATGAAAAACTGAAGCTATTTTAATTTTTAACTTCAAAAAGGCTAAAATTAGGGTTCAAAATTTCCAGAGAGCGTACTAAAAGACTTTTTTCAATTTTGATTTCTTTTTTATGATATTGAACATTCTTTTAATCAAATTGTTTCCTAAGTTTGGTGAACATTTCAAAGCGTAGCATTGTAGTCTTTACTGGTTTGCTTTTGTTAATGTGTTAGATACGAAAAGTTTTCGTTAATGACAATATGTATAAAGAGAAAATCCTTTGATAGCACACAGCCCACGTGCCCTAGTTGAAAGGTGTGGACTTAAAATGAAAGAAAAAATTCAGATGAAAGCGCTGCTTTACATTGCAATTCGCGCGCAATATTTTCACGGACAAAATTTCATCACAAGTGTAAATGTCGTCAATATCAATATGTTACTATGCACATGCTGTGTGTTGTTTCTCAAATATTTTGAACTGAAATTGAAATTACGATAAATGGCAGGTGCTGGATAAACGATGCAAAGCGCGATATGTTCAAGGGCTACATAAGGTCTTGTTGCCCTTTTTGCTGTCCACGTAGGCAACTTATGCTGATTTTATCTCAACTATTGACGTCAATATGAAACCAAACGATATGATTGAGGTATGAGGTGATTTCAACCAACCCTATACGAGGACAGTTCAATAAATACCTATGTTAGATGTGAAGACGCGAGCCAACATAGTCGTTTCTCGAAAAATACACTTCTCCCACAGTTTCTGGCAGTTTTTAACCCCTACAAAAAATTGGATTTGTCGAACTCTGCAAAATAAGCTCCTGTCTCAGCGATGACTTTCTCGCTTGAGCTAAATTTTCTTTCCCCGTGATACATTTTTTAATGTTAGGGTACAAAAAAATATCGCAAGGTGGCAGATCAGGTAAACACAAGGGATCCGGCACAAATTCATAACGCAATTTATGCAGACTGGTAGCGTGAACTCCGATTGAATGTGCTGGTACATTATCATGCTGAAACAGCACTTTATTTCGCCAAATGTGGCTGTGTCACCTCAAAGTTTTTGACGAATCGTTCCAATAACTCAATGTAGTATTGTCCAGTAATCGTTTTTCGTTAATCGTATTTAGAATCGCAAAAAATCATCGCCATGACCTTCTCATTCCGTGGGAGCCTCTTCATTTTCTTTGGAGCAGATTTTTTTGGTTCCTTTATTTTTGGTATTGAATGAAAAAGCCTCGTTTCATACATCATTTTTAATGTAAAATATTAAATTTCGTTCCAGTCGAAAAATCTACGGCCTCTGCTACTTCGCGCACTTCGTTCTTCTATAAGTAAGAATCATGTTCTAGGCTATATGAATGATTTGAATTTGATTGAATGATGTCTGCCGGGCGTCCTGGTCGCTTGTCATCAAAAACGGATGTATTCCACGTTTAAATTCGTACTGTATTTAACAGTGGTTGCAGGTGCCGAAATTTTCCCATAAACAGCATCAAATTTTACGTTTTATCTACTCGTATTTTTTCCCATCTAAAGACAAAAAGCGAATAACCGAATAATACTGCACTTTTGCCATGCCAGCGAAAATCACAAAACACGTCTTACTCAAGTGGCTTGCAAATCCAAACTGGCTTACCAATTAGTCTGAAACTGTTTACCCTCATTTGATGGATGGCAGCTCTCTGTTATCAAACATGAGTACTTATTGATATGCTGCATATGAACAATGCAATGTACTGACATTTTTAATTGTAAATTACCGCAATGCTAAGTTATTAGTTCTTCGTCATTTTATTTTCGTGAACACCACCTCTTGAGCGCACGATGCTTAGCTACGTTTCTTTCTACTTCCTCTGACTTGAAACCTTCAATTATAATGCAGTCATTTTTTGATACCTTGATCATTAATTTTGGACTCATTATAAGTTGATGAAACAAATAAACGATACAATGAAATATTGTTTGACTTGTTCTGCCACCATACTTCTCTTAGAAGAGTATATGAAAAGTTTAATGGTTTCTATTCATCACAGCACAATAATGAAGTTGATTCCTTAATCAGCATAAAAAGACTTGCAATTCTACCGAAAAAAATATCAAATACCAATCAAACGTGCATCATAAAGAATTAATACTACTGTCAAAACCTCCGAAGGAAAATAACTACTGCTAACGTGCTAATCAATAAATAATAAATTTTGGTTCATGATCTCATCACGCTTCTCCATAATTTTGCGGTTTGACAATATTATGGGTTTTAAAAAAAAATTTTTTTTTCGTATAGTCTCTTTCAAAATCAATGCACTTATTCCCAATCAGGAACTCGTTTCTGTCTGGAGACATAAGGAAATTGCTTGGTGGATTCACACGGTGGATTCGTCAAGAAGTCCAATTTTTAAATTATTTCTTTTCATCAAAATACTGTTGTGGCACGTGGTATTGTCCTGATAGATAAGAACTATTTCATATGTAAAACGGACCTTCATAATTTTTTTCCTTTAATTGGTCTAAGAGTAAATTATATACAGGATTTATTATAGTACAAGGTTCTTCCTCATCCAAAGAACCTGCTTCACATAGCTCTTTAGCCTCTTGTTTTAAATCTGGAGAGAAATAAGTCTCATCCATAACATCCGTATCCTTTCGAAAACGATCCAAATTCCGCTGAGAAAATTGCACTTGATTATGTTTTTGTTGCTTTTTTATCGAAGGTATTCTACACACAGCGTTCTGAATCCTAACAATACTCTCAAAATATTGTTTATACTGTCTAATAAGATATCTGGCGTTACTACTAACTTTGCTTCATTCATTAATTGAAAGCGAATAGTCTTTGTGCACTTTCAAAATTCGATCATAACTTTGTTTGCTCTTAAAAACCATCCGAAAAGAAAAATTAAATCGTTGCGTGGTAGTTGTCCATTACCTTTATAAAAATACTGTGACACGTCGATACTAAATGGCTTACAAACAAAGAATGATTTGATAGATTGAAATGAAAGTTAACATACATTCATATGATACAGATATGTCATTCAGCGGTGTTTGATTAGAATAAAAAACACTGTATGTAAGCGCATTAAGGAATATGAAAATGTTCATTAAATATAAATATGAATGTTACAGTTGGCTTCAGAGTGTGTCCTGGAGGCACCTCTGCTTTTCATCCAATTCATGCTGAATTTCAGTTTACTTATTGATAATTTTTATTACCTCTGAATTAAAAAATTCGTTTCATTTAAGCGATGACTAACGCTAATTCTTGACTAAAACCAAATACATATACTAGACGAGCCCCTGATTCTCATTCAAAGTATCACTATACCCAACCTCATTACGAAATTAAAATTAAATATATAAACTTTTAGGGCTGTACTTCTCACAATGACCCAAGTTTGATAATTAATGTATTGCATTTATCCGAAATATTGATTGGATGTTGACTGAATTCACTAACATTTTTCCATAGCAATGTGTGCCAAATCTTATCGTTCTTTCTGGTAATAAAAAACAAAAAAACTGAATGATCTGGATACCTAGGGTAAAAGGAAGTGTAAAGAAAATAAATGTACCCAATATGTAATTAGCATTAGTGGAGCGTTTAAAAAAATTATAAAATCGAACCCTTAAACAAATATTAAATTCTCCTGTGATGACTTCGGTTATTTTAAGCTCAAATTTAAAACGTAAAATTTTTTGTTCCTTCTTGGCATTCACTCTCCGGAAAACACGTGAAACTGTTGTACAGAAATTGGTGGGCAATCCTTCTTGTTTCTTAAACACGCATCTTGAACATCGCCAATTGGTTCAAGAACGTACCATTGAGTTTAGAATAACGGAGAGTGCTTGACTGATACTACCTAAAACCATTAATATACAGGCTCTAAAAAGTTTACTCTTGCAACTTTAAGTCTTCTTTTAACGCTTCAAGATAATATTCATAAGCCACGGTGAACTTATCCCTGATTATAATTTTAAATTGAATTAAATATTTCGCCAATAACGTTTTCCTATGTTGCACATTGCGCCTGGGTTGTATTGAAGATTTATTGGCCGATTTAACTGAATATGATGATAGCCAAAGTCAAATGTTGAGTGTAATTATTTTTGGAAAAGCATAATGATTTTTATTCTAGAAAACTATTTCTATATATAAAAATTTTTATTTTGTCAATCTTATTGCAAATTATTAATGAACGCATTACAGACACACTTATGTATTCTGTTTTATAGTTCTTAAAATATTCTAACGCGACGTGTATCACACAGTCGGCCTAAACCGATTTTTCCAATCCTACCTGTTTTACTTTGTTAAATTCCATTTATTCTACTTAATTGTTTTGTGTTGCTGATTAGCTGATGGATTGCTTTTTATATATTTCTATTGCAGGAACAGTAAATACATGAAATTGCACAGTACGCATTTTCAAGAATATATATAAAATGTCTGATTTCGTTTCAAATGATATATTGCCCGACTTGTGGGAAGAAATTTTGCAGCGTCATTGGACGTTTTTAGAAACTGAAGAGAGTATACAAAAATTGGAAGAACGCAAAAAGCTTGAAGGTAAGAATTTTATAAAGTAGTGGAAAGCATTTATTGGAATTTCATTTTGCAGGATGCCTCAAAGAATTTCTCTGCGTCGTACCACATGATCGGAAATTTTTTTTGCCTGAAACGGCACATGTGCTCAGAAAGTCAATACGTGAAATGGACGATTTTACTGCATACAAAGCAATTGTTGGGTTTGAATCTATTTCACAGTATGCGAATAATTTATTTACAAAACCTTGGCGAAAAGAGTTTCGTGTGCTCAAGGTATATTTGTAGCGTATTTTTTTCTTTGCATGGGTTACCAATTTTAACATGTTTGAGATTTTTCAGACATATTCCGGGTTCTATCAGCATGAAGTAAAATTAAATTTATTGGATGCTGACAAAATGTTCGAGGCTATGGGATACCGTCGTGTATCTGATGAGATTTTGGTATTGGATGGTCCAATTTGTCCAGATCAAGTGACGAATGTTTCACGGGATGCTATGGCTGCTTATGTGGAATGTCAAATTATTAAACATATTTTCTCCGGACTGTTATCAATGGGCATTAGCTGCAGTTGGCAAGACGTATATCATTATCGCGAAAAACATGTCGGTACGTAAATGATGCCGATTAAATTAATCGTTATCATGATTTTTTATATGAAACTCTGAAAAAATAACTCCTGCGCTGATGTTTATATTGGTACACGATCATGAGCTGTATGCCAGCAGGCCTGACTAATGCTATTAAATATTTCAATATCTAAAGAACACAGTTCTTTTCAAAATTTCAAATTTCCTTACAAACTTCCATTCAAAATTAATTTATTTCATTTTTTTTTAATTTTTAATAGCTATAAGAAAGAATCACTAAAACAACTATCTATTTAAATATACTAAATATTTAAATATACATTCGTTCTAGCTAAGTCATGTGCTTTACTTTGATAAATATGCGCAACATAGACAC